>JAMKQA010043393.1:0-16593 GCA_024699735.1 Posidonia australis | reverse complement strand
AAATCATTTATAAAGGTGTAATAATCATTTATTTGTAATCTTGATATAAAAATGGACTGATATGAAAAGAAAGAAAGTTTTTGTAGTTCATATGCAAAACGGCATACCGAATATTTTCGGTATACCGATTCAGGGGATATCAGAAAATCAAAAGGAGCACCGAAATTCAAAAGAAAATAAAGCTGCAAGAAAAATGGTCGACCGAATACTTTTGGTATACCATTTCAAGAGAAAACAGCAGATCAAGCGGCACACCGAAGTTCAAGGACCTAAGGAGCAAAATGGATTTTCGGCAGATCGAAATATTTCGGCATACCGTTTTGTCCCAACCGTTGTCGATTTCGGTCGACCGATTATTTTCGGCATACCGAATCTTGTGTCAGTAATCAGCAGATTTCTAGTCGTTAGTCACACTTAGGAAATCTTGTAACACTATAAATTAAGGTCCATATGTAGCTCACAATTGACCAATTCCTTCATTGAGCTAGATACTATTAAGTGCTTCAAGTGAGTTGTAAAAAATCCAATCAAAGCTTTGCTTCAAGCCCAAAGAGCTTCAACATTCATTCAGTCAAGCAAGAGCAAGATCGCAAGTGCTCAAAGTTCTCTCTTTCAAGCAATCTGAGGTTCTCCGGGAAGGAGAAGTAAATTGTGATACAAGTGTACAAACAAGGTAACTTTTGTAGCTTGTAATATTCTTGTTTTGAATATAAGGGTTAAAGTCTCAAGTGGGGAACTTGAGGAGTGGACTAAGCCGGGGTGGCTGAACCACTATAAAAATCCTTGAGTATTTGTGATTGCATGTTTTGTGGTTAATCTTTAATATTCTCAAGTTTGCTCATTAAAATCCAAAGATTAAATTAAAACCGCAAAATCTCTATTCACCCCCCTCTAGAGAAGCATTAAGATCCAACAAAAATGTCGAGTCGGTCTCTGCTGTCTCCCTCCAGACCGTCCTAAGCCATCCGATGTGTTGTCGGTTCAACCCCCTCGAGTCAGTTTCATTCTAACCCTCGAGCGTGTCAGTCACTTGACCATTCATGGTAATCCCCTTCGGATGATCGAAAACGTGTGTTGCAAATAGGGATACAAGAAAGGAGCACCACTCGGGCGACACGGCCAAGGAATCTCCGAGCCCATCCAGGTAGAAGAAATGTGAGCTCGAGGGATCAAGCTACGAGTGATAGCTGCACGAAGACGGATAGGCGCACACCAAGAGGTACAATCAGATTTTTATTCCATCGAACCTCACTAACTTTGTCAGTGTAGGGATACTTGATCCCAATTAGAGTCAAGCTACTACTGAAAAGAGTCAATGTCAGATGGTGCAATCACAGCCTTAGTCGTCGGAAGTCACTTTGACAGCATCAGTCACCACTCCAATAGTGATCCTCGCAGTGATAGTCCTACAAGCAGTCGTGCTAGCAGAGCCATAAGTGCAGTCCCACCAAGCCTTAGACAACAGCTAGAGGTAGAGGAATTCAGTCAATGAGCAAGTCAGTGACCTAGAACTACCGCCTCAAGAGCAGTTATCGGTCAAAGGAAAGGACCTTGAGTAAAGCTCAAGAGGAAAGTCGAGCGGCATCATTCCCATCAGCCAGCAGCAGGATAGCCGCCATCCAGCATCACTCCATGTACATCAAAAAGCATCAGAGGCCGAAGCAAAAAATCAACCCGGTCAGTCAGTAAACCTCATGGTCCAATAGCCAAAGGTCATTTATCGAAGTCAGTGTGACCACAATAAGGAACCATCAGGCATAGAAATCATAGTACATGCTCTCCTTCGACGTTGCCAATCCAACCTTCAAAGAAGAAGTCCTGTCAAAGCTCGTCGCTTATGAAGAAGAGGATGATGACTTGGAAGATGGCGAGACACTTGAACCCCAGGGGGACCAAATTTACATCAGGCAATCTAGTCTTGTGAGCCATACATCTCCTGGATGGTTGAGACGAATTCTGACCTAACCTCGCATGGTCCTTACATCATCAAGCAAGTCTATTCTGGAGGAGCATCAATCCTCGATGACATGGACAACGTCGAGCTATCTGAGCTAGGCAACACATGTTATCCTAAGTACTACCAATGAACAGAAGGCGTGTATCTTGGCCTTGCAAAGTATCCTTTCGTGCGTTGTGCATCATCCACTACTCCATCATGCATGCATATTTCAAAATAAATGGTGATCCAAGTGAATTTAATCCATAGCATTTGACTTTCTATTTTCATGCAAATTAGTAATTTAATTCAAGCATCAATAACTACATCCATCCATGCATAAAAGCATCAGCATCATATCCCGATGACGAGAATCGGAATAGCTAGCCTACTTGAGAAAGGCCTAGACCTCTTCAGTTGTCACTACCTAGACGTCTTAGCAAGCGAGGGAGCCACCACCCAAACGTGGTTAGACGAAATGTCCAAACTCCCATAGGGACTTACACCTCCAGAGGGAGATAAAATGATAGGAGCAAGCATGAGTGTGAGCCAAAATGAAAAAAAATATCCACAAGGGCATAAAAGAAATAAGAAGACAGAAGTTGAAGACAGAAGCCAGCCCTAACAGAGAGAGGCAAGTAGGCCTACTCTATCCCTACCGCTCACCTTGGGGAGGAGTCGAAGCAAACATCCCAAAGATCCAAGCAACCCAAGGGACTAGCCACCCCTTGCATAAAATCCAAGCAGCCCAAGGAACTAGCCACCCCTTGTATAAAATCCCAGTAGCCCCCTCCAAATCCAGATGTCCATTACCCCCAAGCAAGGGTTAAAGCGAGCCTACAAGCCTAAGAGGGAGAAAAGAAATATGTCAAAAGCCAAAATTGTAGGCCTAAGTCCCCAAGGGTTTGGCATGGAGCCTAACCTACTGAATCGTCCATCCTAGAGAGCCACCAACAACCTAGAAGTCCGAGTAGTGTCTTGTGAACGGAGGTCTTCTTCTCTTCTCATAGTAGGCATGATTAGCGTTCCAAATTCATTTTGAGGGATGATACAACATAACACCATCATGCTTGCATGCATTGTCACTCATCCACTTTGCAAGGTCCCGCTAGGTCCCAAACCAGGGGCATGTCAATTGCTCTTCAGCCAAAGACCTAGTAGAGGATATCGTACGCTAGGGGCATGTCAATTGCTCTTCATCCAAAGACCTAGTAGAGGATATCGTACGCCAGGGGCATGTCAGCTGTCTCTGTGGTGATAGCCTTCCTCGTCAACTAGGGGCATGTCAACTGTCCTGTTGGTTGACTTTCTTGGGACAGTATCTTTGTTCAGAACATGTTGTCTGCTCCATAGCTCGAGCGCGGAAATGAGGACAACAATAGCACTAAGCCTATGACATCAGAGCAAATTCAGAATATCCGTACTCCCTTAATCAACAAAAGAGAGCACAGTCAACAGTCCAATGCCAAAGTCAGACTACCAAGAAGTCAGCCAGTGACACAACAGTGAACCAGGAGAGATGTCATAAATATCCAACAAGACCGTCTTCTTCGAGGAGGCAACAATGCCCTCGTGAAATGTTTTGGCCAAGCTCCTGTCATCAGTGTAGAATCCAAGCAATAGTTTATCCAGATCAGTCATCAAGTGGATAGACAGAGCAATCACATAGCGAAACGAGCGAGCTACAGACAAGAATAAATTACCCAGCTAGCAAGCAAGTTGTACATAGCCTTTATTCCTCTTCTTGAATCTCCTTTAAGTCTGGAGGAGATTCGAGTTTTGTCCCTTTCTCACGACTCCATTAAGTCCAGAGGAGTCCCGAGTCACAGATTCCTGTCCTCCAGGAACAGCTCTTTGTCCCTTTTCTCGTGTCTCCTTTAGGTCCGGAGGAGATTCGAGTTTTGTCCCTTTCTCGCGACTCCTTTAAGTCTGGAGGAGTCACAAGTCGTTGATTCCTGGCCTCCAGGTACAACTTTTTATTCCTTTTTCTCATGTCTCCTTTAAGTTTGGAGGAGATTTGATTTTTTGTCCCTTTCTCATGACTCCTTTAAGTCCGGAGGAGTAACGAGTCGCTGATTCCTGGCCTCTAGGAACAACTCTTTATTCCCTTTTCTCATGTCTCCTTTAAGTTAGGAGGAGATTCGAGTTTTGTCCCTTTCTCACGACTCCTTTAATTTCGGAGGGGTCCCGAGTAGCTGATTCCTGGCCTCAAGGAACAACTCTCTGTCCCTTTTTCTCATGTCTCCTTTAGGTTCGAAGGAGATTCGAGTTTTGTCCCTTTCTCGCGACTCCTTTAAGTGCAGAGGAGTCCAAAGTCGCAGATTCCTAGCCTCTAAGAATAGCTTTTTATTCCTTTTTCTCATGTCTCCTTTAAGTCCGGTGGAGATTCAAGTTTTGTCCCTTTCTCACGACTCCTTTAAGTTCGGAGGAGTCCCGAGTCACTGATTCCTAGCTTGTACGAACAACTCTTTCCTTTTTCTCGTGTCTCCTTTATGTCTGGAGGAGACTCAAGTTTTTGTCCCTTTCTCGCGACTCCTTTAGGTCTGTAGGAGTCCTGCGTCACTGATTCCTGGCCTCCAGGAATAGTTCTTTATTTCCTTTTCTCGTGTCTCCTCTAAGTCCAGAGGAGATTCAAGTTTTGTCCCTTTCTCATGACTCCTTTAAGTCCGGAGGAGTCCTGCGTCATTAATTCTTGGCCTCCAGGATCAACTCTTTTTTCCCTTTTCTCGTGTCTCATTTAAGTCCAGAGGAGATTCGAGTTTTGTCCCTTTTTCGCAACTCCTTTAAGTTCGGAGGAGTCCCGAGTTGTTGATTCCTGGCCTCCAAGAACAGCTTTTTTTCCCTTTTCTCGTGTCTCCTTTAAGTTCAGAGGAGATTTGAGTTTTTGTCCCTTTCTCGCGACTCCTTTAAGTCTGAAGGAGTCCTGCATCACTGATTCTTGGCCTCCAAGAACAGCTCTTTTTTCCCTTTTCTCGTGTCTCGTTTAAGTCTAGAGGAGATTCGAGTTTTGTCCCTTTCTCGCAACTCCTTTAAGTCCAGAGGAGTCCCGAGTCGCTGATTCCTGGCCTCCAAGAACAGTTTTTATTCCCTTTTCTCGTGTCTCCTTTAGGTTCGGAGGAGATTCGAGTTTTTGTCCCTTTCTCGCGACTCCTTTAAGTCCAAAGGAGTCCTGCATCACTGATTCCTAACCTCTAGGAATAGTTCTTTATTCCCTTTTCTCGTGTCTCCTTTAAGTCCGGAGGAGATTCGAGTTTTGTCTCTTTCTCGCGACTCCTTTAAGTCCAGAGGAGTCCTGAGTCACTGATTCCTGGCCTTTAGGAACAGCTCTTTATTCCTTTTTCTCGTGTCTCCTTTAATTTTGGAGGAGATTCGAGTTTTGTCCCTTTCTCGCGACTCCTTTAAGTCCGAAGGAGATTCGAGCTATTGATTCCTGGCCCCCTAGGAACAGCCTGTCTTCCTTTCCTCGTAACTCCTTTATGTCCGGAGGAGGTCCAAGTCATTTTCTAGTACCCGAGAACCAACCCCTTATCATTGGGCTGATAGCCCTAACTATCCGGTGTTGAGTCTGTCAACTCATCTTGAGTTGATAGCCCTAACTATCCGATGCTAAGTCCATCAACTCATCTCGGGATGACAGCCCTAACTATCCGGTGTTGAGTCCGTCAACTCATCATCAGGCTGATAGCCCTAACTATCCAGTGTTGAGTCCGTCAACTCATCTCTGGGCTGATAGCCCTAACTATCTGGTAATGAGTCTGTCAACTCACCCTTAGGCTGATAACCTGAACTATCTAGTCGGTAGGTCCTTCAACTTATCATGCCCTATACTTTAGCTTGTAGGATTGATAGTCATATCCCATGCCCCTTCTCTCAGGTTGATACCCCCAAACTATCTGGGCGACACCCGTCATCAGTCTATCCCTCAAACGGCAAGTCCGGCATCTTGCCCTGCATCTTCCTGGGCCAGATGGTCAGTCATTCGTTAGGTTTGCCCTGACTGATAAGTTTGATAGACCTGCCCGGGCACTATTTGGCACAAGTCAGGAAATCCCTCACGCTCTCCTTCAAGGGCTGAGCTATCCACTCGTTTTCAGCCTCACCCTCATGCATTACCCAACATCAGGGTCATCCTTTGCATTTGCATCTTGCATGGGCCTCGAGTCATGACTTGTCAGTGCATTCGCCAAATAAGTGGCTCACAGCCTCATAGTAAATACCACTCTCCCGCAAACTCAAATGGGGTGTCTTGTCAACCCTGAGCATCGGTCTCGGTTCCATGCGTCTCTCAGCCTCGCTCGGGGAGGGGTATCTATAGACACCCCAATTTTAAGGTCATTTGGCAGCAGGCTCCTCCGGATGATGCTCTGGTCGCAACCACCAAAACCCTAGCCCACACAAGTCCAATCAGGCCCAGACAAGCCCACCTGACCCAATTAAACTTAAAATCCAATAAAACCCTAGAACCCACATAATCCAATTAACATCCACCTAAAAATTCAAATAAAACCCACTCAAACCCACCTAAAATCCAATAAAAACCCCAATTAAACAAATTCTAAACCCAAATCAAGTGAAAAGAAATTAAATCAATTTTAAATCCATTAAACAAGACAAAAACCCTAATTCATGCTTAATTCAAATTAAATCACTTAAAAATCCAAATAAATAAGTAAAACCCCTAATTAAAGTTAAAATCCACTGAAAATCCTAATTAATAAAAATCCAAAACCCTAATTAATCCAAAAACCCTAATAAACATAAAAATCCTAATTAATAAATCAATAAACCGTAATTAATCAAAAAATCCCTAAATAAACCCTAATTAAAACTAAAAACCCTAATTTCAAATCAATTAAATAAAACCCTAAATCCAAAATTAATAATCACATTTGGCTCACAAAATCCTAATTAAAACCCTAAAATCCATAAAAAATCCAAACAAAATAAAATAAGAAAACCTAAAATAATTAAAACCTTAATTAAAAATCTACTAATTAAACGTTAATCACAAACTTAATTAAAATCATAAAACATAAATAAAAAGTCTAAAATAAAATTCAAAACCCTAATTTGAAATTCAAAACCTAAACCCTAAAAAATCCCTAAAAAATTCATGAAAATATCAAACCTAAACCAATTAAAACATTAATTAAACCTTAAATTACGAAATGAAGAGATTAAATGAAACCCACAAAACCCCATTAAAATCTTAAAATCAAAACCCTAAAAAGTCCAAAATAAAAATTAAAACAAAAAACCAAATAAAAAGCCCAAAACCCAAGTCCAATAAGCCCAACACTATTCCATTTAAGAATTCAATTCAAAACTTTAGAATAATCAAAAAATAATTTCGACGACCCTATTTTTCCGACGAAAACTCCGACGAGCAATACAGAGCAAATCTCAGCCTCCGAGATACTTGGCCAACCTTCTCCAGCTCAGGCCCGATCCAACGGCGCTGATGGGCTAAGGAGAGGAGATTCAACGGCGGAGAACCACCTTGCCGGAGTATAAGAAGGGTTGGCCATCGACGAAAAAAAAGGACTTCTTTCCAGAGAGCCTTTCGAGAGTTTTTTCAGACCTTCCACCTGCAAGCAGACCTACCTCCTCTCAAACAATTCAGTGCCCTTCACCTTCGACCATCAACCTCCAGGAGCATCCAATCCTAATTTTCCAAAGCCAGCCGCCGTCAGTGGGCGAACCAGAGCCACCGAAGCACCTTGCCGTCGACCTACCGCTAGAGTCCGTGGGAATAACCACTCAGGTACCTTTTCTTCCCCTCTTCTTCAATTCATCGCATGTCCCGTAGTTTTTTCTAGTTTCCCTGAACCAGTCGCTGTGGGGTGGCGCCTCTGTACGCTGCCACCCCCATCTCCGGCGAACCCACGGCCCCTGCGGCAGAGTGGGCCCCTAGGGCTCCTTCTCTTCTCCTCCTCTCCTATTCTCCTCCTCGGTACCCCCTTCTTAGGAGAAGCCTCCGTAGCCTACGCCACCGCCGACGCCACCGCCACTGCCCCACGCCGTTGAGGACACCCCCGCGTGCACGAGTCCACCACACTTCATGCCGACGATCAAGGAGCCTCCGCGCATCCCCAACGAGCCTGCTTAGCCGCTCCACCCCTTGCCAGGGCCTCCGTAGTGACCCAACCACCTCCATCGTCCCCGTCGCCAGAGACGGAGGTGGGAGGAGGCCTTCAGACCTCGTTGGGCCTTATCTAGCGTCGTCCTAGCCTCGTCGTGTCCCCACGGTGCTTCCCGAGCCTCCGACGTGCCGTTTCAGCCTCTGGACAGCCTCCAGCCACACCGTTGTCTTCTTTAGCACCGACAGAAGCCCCTGGCTGGAGCTTAAGGTGGGTGGGAGGCCTTGGGCCTCCTCAGCCGTGCCCCACCACTCGAGGAGGTTCGCCGTGACTTCATGGTGCTTCCTTAGCCTGGCGCGCACCCCTTCGACCGCTGGACCGCCTCCAGGAGCCCGCTGGAGAGATCCCTGGTAGCAGAAAAGCCGACGATCCTTCGACGATCTTTGAATGGGTCTTTTTAGGCCTGATTTCTTTAATTTTTGATTATTACTTTTAGGTCTTCATTTATTACATTTCAGTCCTTTTTTCATTGCATATGGGTCTAGAAATTTTCATTTTAGTCCCTGCAGTTTTAAAATACTTTTTATTCTTTGTTTTCTCTGAGAATTTTGCATAAAAGACCCTGAATAATTCATCTTTTAATTCTTAACATATTAATGCATGATTTTATCACATCTGGGTCCCTAGAACATAGTTTCTTTACATTTAAGTCCAAAACATTTACATTTAAGCCCCTGACTTTTCTGATATGCTTTTTCTGAGTGAAATTTACATTTTGAGCCCAAAAATATTTAAAATTAACACTCCCTATTAGTAAAATGGAGTTTTCTTTACAGTTTGGTCCTGAACTTTTGCATTTAACCCCTAGAAATTAAAAAAAGATTTTTCCTAGTACAATTTGCATTTTAGACCTTAAGAAACTTCATAATTGCATTAAACAACATAAAAGCCTCATTTTTATCACAATCAGACCTTGAGATTTTGCAGAAATGTCCCTGGATTCACATTAAATCAATTCTGAGCATAAAATCTACATTTTAACCCTTAGATTAATTCCAAATCCATCACTTAGGGTTTTAAATGTTTTCTTTCATGTTTTTGGGACATTTTTCACTCATTTCGCCTCATATTCTGCATTTAATCATTGATCCCATTTAGAAGTCATGTTTTCACTGAGATTTGATCCTTAGCTTTACATTTTGGCCACATTTGCACTCATGTGTGAATTTTGCACTTTAGATCTTGGACTTTCAGGAAATTACCCAAGTGCAACTTTTACACCCCTGTACTACATTGACATTGGACCCATCATTTGCATGTTAGGATAGATGTCATGAGCAGGTTTTCCATCCAGTTTCTCATTCCTTTCTGTGAACTTTGCATTTTGACCCCTATGTTTGTCCTTTATCGCATTTACATCATTTTATCGATTTTCTCCTCCATGTTTCCTGCAAATAACATCTTTTGGACATTTGGCACACATCTTGACACAACTTAGGCCATGCATCATTCCCATTTAGGCATTTATCATCTCTGGTCAGGGAAATGACCAAATTACCCCTATGCCTTCAATTTATGAGCGTGCATCACAATCTTTGCACTCAGTCTCGCATTATCCATGTCTAAGTCATTCTTTAGAGTTTTTACACATTTAGGCACTTATCCATGCATTTCATATCTTTTTTCCTCACATTTGCATTTAGCGAGCCTATATATCATGCCTTTCCTTCGTGGATTTCTTTCTTCACTTTGTCTTCAGAATTTCTTATCCAATATCCAATTTGATTTGTTCTAATCCTACATTTCAGATTTTTGATTTGATTTGGATTTCATTGCCCGAGGGCGTACATTAACAGGCCTGAGGGCCGACATTGTCCCAACTATAGATTATTTTCCCCTTTTTGATTTTCATGACTTTCTCCATGATTCTGACTCACTTTGTCTTCAGAGTTTCTTATCGGATATCCGATTTGATTGCCTTTAATCCTACATTTCAGATTTCTGATTTCATTTGGGTTTCATCGCCCAAGGGCGTACATTAATAAGCCTGAAGGCTGACATTTGTCCCTACCACGGATTATTTTCCCCTTTTTGATTTTCATGACTTTTTCATGATACCGAGGACTCAGGCTGACTTTGCTTGTCATCATTTTGATATCATTATGTTTTTCAGAAGCATTCTTTAACAAAATCTCGTCATTTCTTGTGATTTTTTTGCGATTTTGTCAATTCATGTGGATTTCTTCGTACTTATCTCACACTGTCTTGCACATCCATCCAGTCTTGTCATGGCATTCATATTAGCATGATTAGAACATGATTTAGGTTTAGCAGACATCCATCTAGCCTTTAGCAAGCAATTAGACTTGAAAGACCGAGTTCCTCGGGCGTAATAGGAATCCTTACCTATCATCTGGTTAGCAGAGATTCAGCCTTCACATCTACACCTCATGCATCTAATCTTTTTGTGGTTTTCCTCGTCTTTCTCTTAAAAGACTAGGTGGCGACTCCTCTTTTCTTTTTTCTTTCATCTTTCCTTGTGCCTTCGCCATCTTGGCATGGCTATGATCTCCTTCCCTCTGGCGCAGCTCTGCGCTGGGACCTCCTCAAGGTCGACATGGTCACAGGGACCATGACAAGATTGAAGGAATACTACTCCAGAAAAGCTTGGTTGAGATCATTTCAGGTCATTATAGTGGTCATATCCAAGGATGTGAACTATTTCAAAGCCGAACCTGTGAGGCTTTTCTAGAAGAGGCGAATAAGAAGTCTCTCGTCAGCCTGTAACTGAGCGAGATCGCCGCAGTATACCCTAAGGTGTGAGATTAGGCTGCTTTTCCCATTATACTTTTCAAGTTCTAGGATATGGATGTTTGGAGGGAGTATAGCCTCTGGAATGTAGCAGAGGTCCCGGAAGATATAAGACTGGCAATCCCCACCTTGCACTTGTCGTAAAGCTTTCTCTAGGTCATTCATCCTAGTGAGAAGTGCATTTGGAGTTGCTGCCGACATTGATTGTGCAGCTGGGGCTGGTCTTGCATACAATGTATCCATAGCACCCATGTGCTCCCCCGGATCTATCATCTCACCACCTGGTGGCGTGGCATGATGACCAGCATACTCGTGCATGTGTGCTATCTGTGGTGGAGTGCATGCTTAAGCCTGTATCTGATGCAAGGGTATAGGAATGACGTTATGCTATGCTAGGCGTGGTGTTGTATGTGGGAGTAACAACTATTGAACCAGTATGGTCGAGTTCACAGGCCGTTGTACCCCTATCAGCCCAAAAGGTGGACCACTAGCAGATGGAGGAATATGCTGTGCATGTTGTGACAATGATACTAACGATAGGGGAGCAATGCCTATCGTCGAGACAGCGAGAAGCTGTGGCGACGGCTACGGCGGTGGTGTGACTAGTGCAGCATGGAAGGGTTGAGCAGGCGGAGCGGGGTCCTTAGGAATAGGACGAACAAGCGTAACCAGAGTAGGATCTAAAGAAAAGGCCATGCTTTGTAGCTTCTGTGCATGGGCCAGAAGCTGCTGAGACTGCATAGTTATGGAACCATCTGTAGCAGTACTAAGGGTCGGATGAGCAAGTGGAAGAGATGTCACAGGGGGCTGGAAGTTGAAGGATGCTGCGGGTTGAATTCCTACTGAAGAAGCAATCACAGCTAGCTGTGTGCAAAGTGGAGTAGAATCAGTTAAGGACAGGACATCATTAGATCAGATGCCCTAGTGGTGGTCATGGTAACTACCTTGGTCATGGGCTTTAGACCAATAAGGGTCTGCCAGTGTCCCAAAATCGGAGGATAGGGAACTCCAAGCACCTGGAAGTGGCTGTCATGGATTGCAGGTGGAGTAATTGATGTCAAAGTAAAAGGTGGGGCAGAAACCGGAACCTCGTCCTGAACAACTGGTGCAAAGGTCTTAGAGGCTCGCTAGGCCATAATGGACCGCGAATGGGTAAGGATGGGGTTGTAATTGCAAACTATAGGACGACACCTACGAGGAGCTATCGTCAAAAATGACGAATAGCTCAAGGAAAGACGCTCGAGAATAGTGCCTCAAGACTAAGGCCACAGAAAGGAACTCCTAGGCTTTATCCTAGAAACTTGCACACAAGACTCTTCACCTAGCAAAGGGAAAAAAACCTAATGTGTCAGTGAAGAAGAGAGGACAAAGCAACAAAATAAACAAGTGTGCTATGCAGTTGTTTTGTTAGGGTGGCATGAATGGCACACATGCACATGAATGCTACTAACATGCACTCTCTTACCATGCATGTCTCACATGGAGTTGCACTCATGGGTTTGGGTTTTGACTCTGGTTAGAAAAGTAAGGTTTCTGCTCTAAATCCAGGCCAGAGCGTAGGCAGTGATCAGCTGATGCGTTGGTGGCCTCGTCTCCTGCAGTAGCATGGAGCCGTACCCTCTACTAGCACGAACACGACCCTAGACAAGGGGGGACAAACTAGCAACACGCCCTACGCCAAAGCTATAGAATGGGCTACTAGAATTGTCCTTCATAAACTATGGGTGGACTCAGAGGGGAAGATGCATGCCCTATATGATCAATCATGCAATAAGCTTTTGTGTCTTTTACTTGCGTTTTATTAAACTAGGGGGAATTGTAAGCATTTGTCTCTAGTTATGCCCTATTACTTGTTTATCTGAGTTTGTGTATTTTATTTTAATTAGATAGAGAGGCAAACATGTCTCTATTCTCCTAATCATGGCAAATACAAAAAGGGAAAGAAAACACACAATTATGACATCTAAACAGTCAATCAATCAAGCAAAAGGTATGAATATGGTATGTGCTAGTGTAGCGCTCACAAGTAGCGAAGAAAAGCAAGTATGAACAAAAAAGCATGAATTAGGTCATGTGCATGTGCGGTGGCATGACAATGGTGTAAAAAGGCACAAAAAGGCATGTTAAGTCAAATATGTACAAACAAACAAGCACAAAGTATAGATCAATGCCAAGCAAACAAGAAAACTAAACGAAAGCCAAAATCTGGTTATCCCCAATGGACTTGCCAGTTCCTGTGACCATGCCAGTCAAACCCTGCACTGCTCTCCTAGGTGTGTGGAAGCACACGAGGAGTCCCGATACGGTCACGGTGAAGATGGTGAATCTGGATAAGGAGACTAGACTCAGAAACACCAAGGAAAGATAAGAAAGGGATAAGGATAAGGAATTGCCACCTAGTCTTTTAATAGAAAGACGACGAAAACCAAACACAAAGGCAAAAACCAAAAGAAATCAAGGCGAAGAAAACATATGCATGCTCCGTGCCTAATGGATATTGTGTACAAATCAATGCGGGCCAAAGAAAGGGTAAGGATTCTTGTTACGCATAGGGAAGGGGTTAGGCACCCCCATGCGTCGAAGAAATTGGTCATTCTAGGTATCCTTTTTGCTAGTGATCTATTGTGCATATGCTTGTCTACTCTAAATGCACATGTTTAAGATGACTGTGAAAACATGCCAAATCAAAGAGAAGAAATGAATAAAAGAAAAAATGGATAATCTGAGGGACAATGTAGGCAATGCAAATGCCACTTTACTATACGCCCGTGGGTGATGAGGAAAATCGCAAAAATCGGGAATACTCGGAAAGCGTCACGTAAATCAGCGGAAATTTGAAGAAATATGAGAAAATCAAATTAGAGAAAAATAATAATCATTCAGGTCAATGTCGGCATTGTCAAGCCTGTTAATGTATGTCCTTGGGCGATGGAAATTCAAATCAAATCAAAATCGTGAAAGTAGGAAGAAATCTGGGAAATAATGTGAAAATCAAGTTTGACATGAGTTGGAAATGTGTGCCTGATGTAAAGAAGAAGACATGAGAAAATATGCATGAAAAATTGGTGCAAAATGTATAAAATGCATGTGTGAGTGAAAAGTGTAAATTCTAAGGGCTTTTATGCAAAATTCACATATTCTGAATGAATGTTGAAATTTTGAGGCTAAATTAGCAAAAATACTTAAGAAAATACTCTTTATGCAATTTGGAAGAATTTGGGGCTACATGTGTAAAAAAGTGCATTTTTCGTTAAAATCAAGATTCCTAAGGTCCAATCTGCAATTTTGCCAGTAAAACATGTATTTAATGCAATTCTGATGAAACTCAAGGTTAAATGTGCAAGATAAGGAGTTTATGTTTGAAAAAAGGAAGTTATTGGGACAGTTCTGCAAATTTTCCTTACAAAACATGCATTTAAGGTGAAATCAATGAAATTGAGGGTCTAAAATGCAATTTTGTTCACATTTGAGCAAATATTTAAATTCCTAGGTTTAATTTGCATTTGTGACATAAAATCATGCATTTAAAACACTTTTAATAAAGTTCAAGGCTTTTTATGCAAAATACTGGACTTAAAAATGAATTAAAAGCAAGTCAGGGGGTTTATGTGAAATTTTAAAGCCTGTAAAACATTATTAAAATAGTACAAGGGTCACACTGTAATTTTTCAAAACAAACATTATTAAAATGATTTTAAAACATATGCAAGGACCTAAATGTAAGAAATAAGGACCTATGTGCAAGGAAAGAAAAAGATCTGATGTTTTTTTAAAAGAAACCTATTATTTTTTATTCTTATTAAAAAAACATGTGACAGAGCCCCGCCATCGGCAACTGTCTAGGATGCCTTTCCGGGGCATCCTGATGCCTGATCAAGCATCAAAACCTACTAGGAATAAGAAGGGGAAGAGAAGAGAGCATCCGACGGCTCCGATGAAGATCCCGACGGTCAGAAGTGGCTGACCACCTCCCTTGCCGTCGTCGTAGCTCCGATGATGGCACTAAGGAAGAAGGTGGCTCAGGAGGCAACGACTAAGGACTAGGAGAGGAAGCTTTTCCTCCATCTAGAGGCTAGAAACGCTCCGCTGTTCCACCTCCTGATAGAGTTGCAGTTGCGCTTCGGCGACAACGGCTATTGGGAGGAATCGGGGCTCAATTCGCGACGCTAGAGCCTCCGGTGCGTGGGAGGAGTGCTGGAGAACATTTCCCAGGGGTCAAAGCATCGCTGCAAGGTGTGAAGCACTGGATCGCATTCCACTATTCATCTTCATCCCCAGCGATGGCGTAGAGGCACGATTCCGACGAGCAGCTTCACGTGGATTCCACATCAATTAAAGCAGCGTCCAGAGGATCTACGAAGCAAGGGGAGGGCCGTATTGAGGGAAAGAAGCAATCCAGGGCACGAATCGCCTACTGGATTCGTGCCCCCACCTATGTCATCGGAAAACACATCCAGCGATCCTAAAATCCCTGATTCCGGCTAGGGCAGTGAACGGGTGCTGCTGGAATCGATTGGGGAAGAAGGAGGAGCACCTAGGGAACCAGTTTTGACCGAAATTGAAGTTTGTGGGGAGCTTACCTGAGCTGGCAATGGAGTTGGCCACCGGAGCTCGCTAGAGATGGCCTGAAGCTTGAATTTTCCTCCTTTCTGAGCTTCCCCTCTGATTTAAGACCTCTTTGGTTGCTATGGTTGAGAGAAAACACCTTGGTGGCTATCCTTTCAATTTTTCCAAGTTTGTCTCTCTCCTTTTTCTCCTCCTTTTTTCCTTGCAAATGAGGGGGTATTTATAGGCTTGCAATGGCTAGGTTGGTTGTTATGGTTAGAGTGGAAAGTAGTTAGGTTGTTATAGTGGAGTGGGTAGTGGTTAAGGTTGTTAAGGTGAAGTGGGAAGTAGTTTAGGTTGTTAAGGTGAAGTGGGAAGTGGTTAAGGTTGTTAAGGTGAAGTGGGAAGTGGTTAAGGATATTAAGGTGATGTGGGAAATGGTTAAGGTTGTTAAAATGAAGTAGGAAGTCGTTAGGGTTGTTAAGGTGGAGTGGGAAGTAGTTAGGGTTGTTAAGGTGGAGTGGGAAGTGGTTATAGGTTGTTAAGGTTTGAGATTTGGGTTTAAGGTTTGATTTAAGGTTTTCATCTAATCCTAGGGTTTTGGATTAATTCTAGGGTTTTGGATTAGGTTTTGGATTTTATTTAGGATTTTGAATTAATCCTAGGGTTTTGGATTAATTCTAGGGTTTTGGATTTTACTTAGGATTTTGAATTTATCCTAGGGTTTTGGATTTTGTGACCATGCCGATGCAAGGAGGTCCGACGTGGAGCCGCGTCAGAAGGAAGGAGATCACAGCCATGCCAAGATGGCGAAGGCGCAAGGCAAGATAAAAGAAAAAGAAAAGGAGTCGCCACGTATTCTTTTAAGGGAAAGACGAGGATAACCACAAAAGGATGAATGCATGGGATGCAAATGGGAAGGCTGGATGTCTGCTAACCAAAGGATGGGTAAGGATACCTATTAAGCACGAGGAAGGTGTTAGGCACCCTCGTACGCCCGAGAAACTCGGTCTTTCTAGTCCAAATGCTTGCTAAATGTTTGATGAATGTTTGCTAAAGGTTTGATGAATGTTTGCTAAACCTGGATCATGCTCTAATCATGCTAAAGTGTATGGATGTGAAGAGAATAAATGAATGTGCAAGACGATGTGTGAAAACTGCGAAGAAATCCACATGAAATCATGAGAAAGTCGTGAAAATCAAAAAGGGGAAAAATAATCC
>JAMKQA010043392.1:0-14804 GCA_024699735.1 Posidonia australis | reverse complement strand
ATACCGAATAATTTCGGTATGCCGAATTTGATATAAGCTTTCAAAAAGCTTCTATCAAGGCATGTAAGTCTACAAGTATATATAATTTGAATATTTGTCTTTAATAGCTACTTGTCATCTTTTCTTAAGTGATTATATAACACTTAATCATTTTTCATTTGTTATCATCAAAACATATTAATAGATTTTTCAACATCCTTACCCATCCTCTGGTTAGTAGACATCTGGGCTTCACGTTTGCGTCTCATTCATTCACTTTTAGTGATTCGTTTGTGGTTTTCCTCGTCTTTCCCTTAAAAGACCAGGTGGCGACTCCATTTCTCTTCCTTCTCGTCCCATCTCGCGCCCTCGCCATCTCGGCATGGCTGTGGCCTCCTCCCCCTCTAGCGCGACCTCCGCGCCGGATTGGACCCCAGGCCAGGGGCACAGTCACAGTAAGATAAAATCCGATACATGACACGACACACTGAAATACAAAAGGCAGAGGATAGAAGCAGAGATCAAAACGGCGCACTAGAAACTTTTGGCATTCCTAATCAGAAGATTTCGGTATACCGAAGTTATTTCAGCATACCGAATTGCCTGTGAGAATCACTATTGCAAAGAAAAACGGCTCTTCGAAACATGACCGGTCTTCCAAAGTAACTAGTCGTTACTAGCCATTGTACTAGCCGGTAGACATAATATTTTCCCTCCTTAAATCTATAAAAAAAACCTCCTAATCACCCCTTACGATAATGAAGTACTACTAATCCCTTTCCCCTCATATTACGACCCTTGCTTGAAAGCTTCATTCACATTCTTAGCCATTTTTCTCCCAAGTCCACTGATTTAAAGAGCTTATCAAGAAATTGGCACTTACGGGAAAGATTTAAGGTTGTGTAATCAAATAATCATTGTAATTCTTCGGTTGGGAGAAGGTTTTACGGTTTACGGGTGTAAGTAAGGATTTGCCTCTCAAGTAAGTATTTACTTTAAGTAGTTAAAAGGAACTCTTGAAGGTGTCTCAAGGAATGGACTAGGTCGGGGTTTGGGCTAAACCACTATAAAATTCTCTGTGTTTTTTCATTGCCTCTCATCCCTTTCTTTGTATGAATTAGCTTACTTTTCAAATCATTGTCTTATTTGCTTGAGATTAAAGTATAAATATTTAATTTGTAAAATACCTTGCTATTCACTATTCACTCCCCCTCTAGTGAAGCCTAAGGATCCAACATATTGGACCTTACAGAATCTTCAAAAGAGTTGGTGAAGTTGCCTACAAGCTAGAATTGCCTTCAGAATTGTCTGGGGTGTATAACGTATTTTATGTGTCAATGCTGAGAAAGTGCTTGGCGATGAGTCCCAAGTTATACCTACGTAGTCAGCAGAGCTGCAGAAAGATTTATCCATGGTGGAGGATGCTGTCTAAATCCTCGATAAAAAGGAGCAAGTTTTGAGGAACAAAGTAGTTCTACTTGTTCTGGTTCAATGGCGGCATCATGGCTCGAAGGAAGTTACATGGGAATGTGAGGAAGACATCCATTCATAGTACCCCTATTTGTTTACTTGGGAGTGAATTTGGAGGACGAAATTCTTTGCAAGGAAGATAAGATGTAACATCTAGGATCATTTTAGGCCTATTTCGGGGATCAGTCCCTATGTGATTTGTCTGTTTGGTATTGGTAAGATGGGCCTAGTCAGGTGAACTGGAATTTGCTACCTAAAGTTGTAAATATAATTATTGGATAATTATAGTGAATTTATGGTTGTCTCCCTCACTGAATCCCTGTTTTCTTTATAAAATACTTGTGGGCTATCCTTAGTTTATTGGATCATGATCAATTTGGTATGTTATGGCTCGTGAGTATGTGGGGCCAAGGTTAGGAAGTAATGCTAGAAGTCACTATGCTGCTCGTGACCCTAATCTGTGATTTATTTTATAAAAAGGTGTGCCTAAGATATTTCTTCTTTCTTTCATGATTCCAGTGCAAAATGTGCATGAAAACTGCAAGAGGTTGTTGGGCCAAGCATTATAAAGGAGGGGGTGGCATAAGGAGGCAGCATGTAAGGGAAAAAAGAAAAGAAAAGAAGAGGAAGGCTTGAAAGAGGAGAGGAAAACAAGGGAAAGAAAGAAAGAAAGAAAGAAGGGAGGGATTGAGAGGGATAGGGAGAAGAGTGAGGATCGACACACACACACACACACACACACACAGGAGAGAGAGAGAGAGAGAGGAAGGTGCAGCTCGTGGTGGAGGAAAATCAGGAAAGAAAGAAGGAGAGAAAACAGAGAAGAGGGGAAGGAAGAAGGACAGGAAGAAAGGTACACATTCTACCCCATTCTATTCTTCTTATTTAGGTTTGTTTTCATTCAAATATTTTGTTTGAGTAGATTTTGTTGTGGGGGAGAAGTTTCACAATTTTTAGGCATTTTTCCATGAATTTATCAATAATTTTCATAGGAATGGTTGCTATTGAGCTGTTTTTGAGTTTCCTTGCTTTAATCTTGTATATCATGAGTTGTGAGTGTCAAATTTGTGTGATTTTTGTTCCATGTACACTTAAAATTTTCATTTCTGTATATTATTTGCATATTTTCATGACTTGTGCACAGATTAGTGGGGTTTGCAAGTTCATCAACCTAATTGAGTTTTTTTGGTCTGAAAATTGAACCAGGGGCGCACCTTGGTAGCGGTTCTTGTTGGTGCGACTTGCCAGCACATCAAGCCAACATGTTTGGCACCTATGGGGCGCCCATGGACACCCCTATGATGCTCGACTAGTACAGGCCATGCCCAACAACTGACCAAATTGGTTCTAATGAGTTCTTGAGGTGTTTATTGACGTAAAATAGTGTTTTAAGCTTTACAAATGGTTTTTATGATAAAAATTGTTTGAAAATTATTTGAAAATAATGCATATGTTTTTAAAAAGGTTTTCCATGATTTTTGGTAGGAACCACAACAGTTGTGAATTGCACTGGCAGACCAGGGATGAATGATACCCTTAGAGGACTGGTTGTGAGTTCGGATCGTGGTTGTCGAATGTTAGGAGTCATAACCGTAGGACTGTACTGACAGACCAAGAATGACTGATAGCTTTGTAGGGTCAATTACAGGTCAGGGTTGTAACTGTCGAGTGGTAGGGCCCTAGTTGGAGACCAGGTGGCCTGAATTGAGGACGTACCTTATGTTTGTCCTAGAGTGGACTTTTAGAGGGTTCCCAGAGAGAGAAATCCAGAACATATGAGCTTCTACATAGGGTGACTTGTCTGTAGCAATCCAGTGCGCTTTGGCGGCCGCTTGTTGGCTAGTTGTCACTGATGGCCACAGTGACCCGACAAGTTTTCTCGTTGAGTGCATGTGTTGTGGTTTTCTGTGTCGGATTCAGACTTTTCGATTTTGGGTCCAGAGAGACCATGGTTTTTGAGACAAGGTTTTGTAGTGGTTTTCTGGACTTGGTTTGGTGTAGAGTAGTCATTCCAAGGATGTATGGTGATTTTCAAAGAATGCATGAGTTTTAAAAAGAATGAGAAAAAAAAGTTTTAAAGGCATGATTAAAAAGAAAAGTGTACTTCTTTGCGATCAAGTTCGCAACTTTTGGCTTTTGTAGGATCCAGGTTTTGTGGTTGCCAAGAAAGGCAGTTGAGTGGTTCTTGGAGTTAGTCAGAGGCTCCAGTTTTGGTTTTTTGGTAGACGTGTACTGGGTGACAAGAGGATGTCGCTCATACGTGTTTGCATTTGTTTTTTTTCAAGTACAAAGTGTAAAGTTGCAGTACAGTTCACTAGTGCATATAGTTAGAGTCATGTAGTCGCACACCATAGGTTATAGGTAGGAATAGATTTTTATTTGATTAAAATTTTTTCAGTTAATAGTTATTTATTTAGTTTCCTGTTAATTTGATAGTTGGTTACTTGTTTTTAGTGGTTAATTGCTGGATAATTGATTATGGGTGGTCAGATGCTAGTGTGTAGCGTTAGGGCGTCACACTATATCACATATCACATACAACATGGAGTGCACCCTTCTAATGCCCCTTGGTGTCTGAACACCAAATGACTCGAACCTCATACCCGACCAGCTCTGATACTAAGGGTAATCTAGGTTCTCCATGCCTGGGTCCTATAGTACTACAACCATAGTCACAGAATTCCATCGTTAGACCCAAGCTCTACAATCACGACCTCAGACTCGTACCTGACTTTTCAAAGGTATCATACTCCCACTCATGAGTACTATCCTTTGATTATGCGCTTCCTACCAAAATCACGGAATTTTTTTTCAAAACATATATGCACATTCTTTTTAAAATTATTTTCAAAACCATTTTCATCATATAATTCATTTTCAAGATTAAAACCGCGATTACACAAGATATCCACTGAAAATAGGGTCTATCAGACCCAAAACGTGATACTGACCTGCAATACCAACCCACGGTGATGGTCCACGGGGCTAACATATGAGTCAGGTTTTTGCAAACAGAACAGAAGATAGAAAAACACATTGCTGAAAATCACTCGAGTTGGGAACTCGAGGCGATCACAACATAGGTACCATAATATCACACAAAATACATGGAATCAAAGGGCTCAAAGTTTTCAACTATTTAGGACAAGAATTATCAAAAACTGATTTGTATAACTCAAGTTACGAAAATTTAAAGCGTAAGAACCCATTGTGTAAACATTGTAGCAATCCACATGAAATTTACTATAAAATTTACTGATAAATCACTAAAAATTGTAGAATCTCTACTACACATCAAGAACAAACTAATCTACACATACAGAGTTTGGTGAGTTTTCCTTCTTCTCTCCTCATTCTTTGGACCTCTACCCCCCCCTCTCTCTCTTTTTCCTTCTTCGCCCGGCTTCTTTCTCTCTTTCTCTGATCACTGCTTGACACCAATCCTCAACCTCTTCTTTTATTTCCCTCTATATTTTGTCATCACCCACTGCTGATAGCTACTAATAAACGTGGGTTGACCAATAGCAGGGTATGGTGAGAGTCGACGTGTGCAGGGTATGGAACACAGGCGGCGTTCCACTATGCACTACTGTGCACTTTTGACATTTCTCCCATTTCAGATCCCACACACGCGCGCGTGAGTTGCAAAATGCCAAAACACCACCTAGTATAGGGAACCAAAGATAGCATAATTACAACAAAAAAATAAACACAAGTCTTCAGTGATAAACATTCATATATACACAACTCATCCGAATTACAACTAGGCATTAATCCTGGTGCATAGTTTACATTAGTTCTGAATCTTCTGGTCATATCAAAAAAGGGTACCATTCTGCGATAGTCATACGTTAGCCTAACACGCGACTCTAATCTACGGTGGCTACATGCAGTGCCAATTATTACAAAAATGGTCTAAAAGTGATTGCAAAGTTTATTGAAAAAGTTCGACTAAGTGTGAAGTATGTTACTTGTTCTCTTCAAATGAAAGCAAGTTTTTTAGAAACTGCAAAATAAATGAATTTGAGTATCAAAAAATGATTGTCACTTGATTTTTGCACTAGATGGAATTCTATTTATTTAATGCTAGTTAGTGTCTTGGAGTATAAGACAGTTTTCAAAAGATTTAGATTCAAAGACTCAAACTACACTCACTACCATGAAGATATTGAATGGACCTACATACTAATGTTAAGTGAATATTTAAAATAGTTTTATGATGCTATTAAATTATTGTCGGGTTCCAATTACGTTACTTCAAATTTGTTATTTGAGGTATTTGTAAAATTCTGTTGCTTTTTTTAGAATGGGTCAAAAGTTTTGGTGATGTTGTTGTTACCATGTCACTTGCTATGAAATTAAAATTTGATAAGTAATGGAAATTTTGCATTAGTAGTGGCTTCATTCTTAGATCCATATTATAAATTGAGAACATTTGGAGTTTATTTCAAGAAATTCTATGAAAATGAATACCAAAAGCATGTTTATGAGATTTCAAGTGTAATAAAAAATGTATTTTTCAACCTATCTATGTTCTATCAAGTTTCAAAATTGTGAGAATCAAGTTCTACTTAGAACAAATGTTGTTAAACCAATATGATGAAAAAAGAAGTAGATATGAACAGATTATTGCTAATGAAATTGAATCACAAAAGATAGAGTTTGAAAATCACTTGTAAGAAAGGTTTTGCATTGGAAAAAGGATCGTTAATTTCTTTAATGGTCATGGATCCACTGGTTTTGATATATGCAATCATCTTCTTAATTGTTTGCTTGAGTGGAACATTGATTACAAATTTATGGTAATAATGGTAGATGATGATAAAGCAAATAATGTTACTATTAAATATGTTAAAATCGACTTGGTTAGTCTCTCCTTTGTGTTGTACATTTTTTATATAAGATGTGCAACTCACATAATAAATCTTGTTGTGTAAAATAATCTATAAGTGATTACAAAGTCTATTAAAAAGATTCGACTAATTAGATGTGAAATATGATACTTATTCTCCTCAAATGGAAGTAAGCTTTTTAGAAATTGCAAAACAAATGAATTTGAGTATCAAAAAAGGATTGTCTCTTGATTTTTGCACTAGGTGGAATTCTACTCATTTGATGCTGGTTAGCGTCTTAAAGTATAAGATAGTTTTTATGAGATTTAGATTCAAAAACTCAAACTACACTCATTGCCCTGAAGATGATGAATGAACATATATACAAATGTTGAGTGAATGTTTGAAACAATTTTATGATGTTACTGAATTGTTGTCTGGTTCCAAATATGTTAGTTCAAATTTGTTCTTTAAGGTATTTTATGAAATTCAGTTGCTTTTTTAGAATAGACTAAAAGTTATGATGATGTTGTTGTTGCGATGTCATTTGCTATGAAATTAAAATTTAATAAGTATTGGAAAATTTACAACAATATTTTGATAATGACCTCTTTCTTTGATCCACGTTAAAAAAATGTGAGCAATTGGATTTTACTTTAAGAAAATCTATGGAAATAAATACCAAAAATATGTTGATGAGATTTTAAGTGTAATAAAAAATTATTTTTCTACCTATGCATGCTTTATCAAGTTTCAAAATTGTGAGAATCTAGTTTTGGATATAGCAAATGTTGTCAAACAATGTGGTTAGAAAAGGAGAAGTAGATATGAATAGGTTATTGTTGATGAAGTTGAATCACAGAAAAATAGAGTTTGAAAATTACTTGGAAGAAAAGGTTTTGTGATGGAAAAAGATGAATGGGAAAAAGTTTGATGTCTTAGATTAGTGGAAGATAAATGTGGAGCAATTCTCTATGCTTAGGGTAATATGTAATGGCTAAAGATATTTTTAGAATCCATATATCCACAGTGACATTTGAATATGCATTTAGTACTAGTAGTTGAGTAATTGATTCGTTCAGAAGTAGGTTGGCATGGACAAGATTGATTGAAAAATTGAAGAAATAGATAAATTAGATTCTTGTATTTCATTCTAGGATATTGATATAGAAATTATGTCATTTACCAATAGTAGTTCTTCAAAGACATCAACAAGTGATACTATGAAACTACAAACAATAAAAGAAGTAGAGTTCTGACATAATGGAGGATGAATTTGTTATTAACTTTTCATATAATATTTGGATTTTATTTGTAATTTAATATAAATTTATCGTTGTATAAGTATAACTTATATTACCTTTTCCTCTTCATATCTTGTGAATAGACATATATCAAGGGGATAAGCATAGACAATGCCTCGATCACATTTTATTTGCGCGGTTGATTTCAATTTTTTTGATATCATGGATCATTTCATGTTACCTAAAGTCTATTTCTATTCTATTATTATTATTGTGTTTGTGATCATGTCACACCTTTTGTAGTTGTTTACTATTTAATATTATTTATGCATTATTAACACTGTTATATATTATTGTGGTTGTTTTTCTTGTTTGACTGTACGAGTCTCCGTATTATGATTGGTTTTCTTGTTCTTTTTGAGAATCAATTTATTTTTTGGGATCCCACGAAGCAAGTGGGTGTGGCCTTTTATGGAAGGATGCGTGTTGAGTTATTTAACAAGTGTTTTGACGTATACGTATATAACAGGTTGATGTTATCTAATAGGTATTTTGATTTTTGAAACAAACATCTTATTAGTTCTATGTAAATTGAGACTTTATCATTTATAGAATTTTATCATCTTTAGTTAATAAAATATGATGTAAAATATAATAATTTTTTTGTTAATCATTAATTCATCATGCATCTTTATACCTACAGTATCAAAATTTGGATTTATAACTTCATTTCTTTAATTTATTTTTAATTATATATATATAAATCTTATTAATAATTTAATTAATTAAGTAATGTACATATTATGATATTGATTTTTATATCTAGCTTTATTGGGAAACCTTTCATTCATATCTATATCTATTTTTAAAAGATATGGATATATAATTTTTTATATAATATCCTGTATCCACATTTGAGATCTGCATTTTGATAACGAATATGGATACGGCATCCGATCCGTTTGCACCCTGTGTATACATGTTCGTTTTCTTCGAAAAGGAGTGAAGGGGGAGATTTTGGCGGAGATGAGCTTGTTTCGCTTGGGTTCTGCCGCCACTGCCTTCCGGAGACGGCCGAGCGTTCTGCTGTGGCTCCGCACGATCGATGCTTTCTTCCCGCGATCCCACGCTTCACCTCTCCTCCGCTCCTACAGCACTGCAGCAGGTCCTTACAATCTCTCTTCTTGGCTTCCCGCTATCCGCACCAAGCACTTCTCTGCTATGAATGTCTCTTCTCTTCTTCTTTTGGAATTGCCGCGTCTTCGTGCTCGTTTCTGTTCCAACAATCCATTTCGTTTACGTTCCCTCTGTCAGAAACTTAAACAGTTTTTTGCATTTTGTTGTAATAAAAAGATTTCGACTGCATAATAGAAATAATATAGCTTTTTTAAAAATATATTATCTACTTGCGTGGTCCGAAAGGATTGTTGTTGACATCTCACCGGGAACGGGATTCTATCACCATTTGTGGCTGAAGTGGTTTTGAACTGTTTTTTGACTGCCAGAAACCCCAAATCGATTATCTGCTGGCCTCCTTCGAATAATGGAACAAAGAATGGAAGCAATAGAACAGAGGGCTACTTGTCTTAAGCAGATGATGGATCAGGTATTTGGAGAATTCACCTCGATGTTTGGTGGATCCACGTTTGCCAACTGTTATATTTGTACTCTATGTCTGCTGCACGCGCATGCGAGCAAAGGAAGATATTGGTAAAAATTAGACAATTTTTATACAAGGAAAATTGTTGCTACATAATTCTGTGCCTGTTTTTTAAAAGGGAAAGACAAAACAAAATCTAGAATGAAGAGATATTCCGCTGTTTAAATGTGAACTAGCTTTGTTTCTGTATCATAAATCATGACCTTTTCTTTACAACAAGCTGAAGGAAAAACTACCTAGGAGGCATATTCTTTTCTATGGTTCAAGAAGTAAAGTACATGAGGTGTAATGATGGTGGTTATCAACTCACAAAGAAAAGCATCAAAGTTCAAAAGTATGGAATAAACAAATGACTGCATGTCCAAAGTATCAGTTATCCCCGTATAATCAACAAATTGTATTGAGACATTTGACAAAGATTAATATTCAGAAAATCAGGAAATTGCATCACTGGTTTGGTTTGGTTTCATTTAGTTGGAAGATTGTAATCTGCTCAATTCACTAATACGTGTGGTTGATGATCTGATTGATCAGAGAAACTGAGCTTCAATTAGAGAGAAAGACGTATTTTATTTGGGTTATATTATAGAGATGTAGCAGACCTTAACACGATGGCTTTCTTTCCAAGGAACAGTATCTGTTTTTAAGGTGCAGTCTAGTTGAAAGACACTACTAGAGACATGTGCAAGCCAAACAAGTCTAAGGGGTGTGACCTGTGATGGTTGTCTTATGGGGTAAACTGACAGCAGAGTGGGTATCACGCAGAGGATAGATTAGCATATTTTGACTTCTTGGGTCAATTCTGTTATCTCTAAAGCCATGTTTTTCCCCTTATTATCATTCTACCATGTATTTCTCCTTTGATTTCTTTGGTGTTTGGCTCATTGAAGACCACAAATTTCTGATAAGCCTACTCCTTCAAAATCTGTCTTTTTTAATTGCACTTTTGCAATCACTAAACCTTACTTATTCCCCCTCTTTCTTTGTTAGTGATATTCTTTTCCTACTTGAATCCCTAAAAATTGTTGTTGTTTTGGATTACGTAACCAACAAGGAGGAAGGACACCTTGTTTTAGGAAACTTTACATAGGGTTGCTCATTGTTATAATTTGTAATTAATTCTGAAAGCTGCATTCAGAAAAGTATAAATAGTTTATAATTTTAAATGGTTACGGGTAGATAGACATAAGGTAAAGAGCAAATAAGAGAAAAAAACACAACAAGAATTTTATCCTGACTTACAAACCATGCATACATCTTACTCTCAAGAATTTCTCAAGCTTTTCCATATCATGGACTTGTTCCTGGACAACATCCAACCACTACAACTTCTTCAACAACCAGCAGAAGTTCCAACCACTTCAAATTCTGAAAGGTGCATTCAGTAAAGTATAAATAGATTGTAATTTTAAATAGTTATAAGCAGATATAAGGTAAAGAGTAAATAAGAGAAAGCAAGGGAAGGGGAATTTTATCCTGACTTCAAACCCTGCATACATCCTATCCTCATGACTTTCTCAAGCTTTTCCATATCATGGACTTGTTCCTGGACAACATCCAACCACTACAACTTCTTCGACAACCAGCAGAAGTTCCTTTACCAAGTGTCTGTTACTACCTTCTCACATTCCAGCAAGGTTTACAACCATGGATCGACAAGTACAATGTTAACCATATTGATAATTTACTACCTCCTAGCATTACTCTTCTTAGTAAATTGAAGTTCTTCATTTAGCCAACAATTTGGACTTAGAAGTAGAATTCAAGAACTAAAAGCTTTAAACCAAAAATATGAGATGTAAAATAGCTTATTCAGTTGGTTGGTTTAATGAGATGATGAGAGCCAAAAGTCATTTTATAGAGTTGGAAATGCTACTAACCATTGGTATCACAAAAATATACCAAGAAGGCCCAAGACTGGTTCATCTGAGTTATCTCAGGATGTCTGTACAAGAGAGAAATTATTTCCATTTTGGTGCAACTGTTATGACATCACAGGTCAAAACTAGAACTTATTATTTGATTAAAGGGCTAAATTATACAGTACAAATTTAAACATCCTAACTCCCAACAGAGGAATAGTCAACTGAATTTGCTGATTGTTGGACCAGGAAAGATTTTATTCAGTCATGAGTCCATCGAATTCCTAATGGCTTGAAGTTGGTTCCTAACCATTTACAAGGTCATCATATATGTGAAAAAGCAGAATGGATCCATCAATCATGAGTCTACAAACCACAATTCCTTAACTCATTTCATATGACTTATACCTGAGTTTCAAGGTAAATACTTAATTCAACTTTTCTATCTTATAGTTTGAGCTTCATGTGGTTTGGAAATGAATCCATCAAGCCCAATTGATCATCTTTGTTTAACTTTTATTGCTTGTTGATCATAAATTATACTGACTTTAAGCTGACTTATCTTGTTGAATACATATGTGGTTAACACTTCCATACCACTCAAATTAGCTTTCAAGGGTTTTGCTATCATAAAAATGAAGTAGGTGTCTAACTTAGGTCAACAGGTACTGGGCACAAAAGTCATGTTCATATTCTTCTTTTCTCTGGGTACATCTGATCATGAAGTTTCATGGATTCTGTATATACGAATGCTATAGATGAAATTTGATAATCATTTAATACCTATAATAGAGCTTTTGATGTTCATTGAAGACAGCCAGATATCCCCTCGTTGGAATATTCAAGGTCCAATAAAGAGCTTCAACAACTCGGGAGCTCGATTGAACTTATAAAGAATTTGAGGACCAAACAGAAGGTTATTTTTTATATCTTGTAGCTGTTAACCTATATATCTTTTATTTTCTTAGGGGTGACTCATGTGTCCAAACATTTATGAGTTGTTACATTTTTATTTTCCAGGAAATCTTTTATTTTCTTAGGGGTAACTCATGTGTGTCCAAGTATTAATAAGTTGGTACATTTGTATTTTCCAGGAAATTGATAGTCTGAAGTCAATGATGGATGAATATCCTAAAGATAAAGAGTTAAGCGAAATGGCAGCCGAGGAGTTGAATGAAGCTGTAAATGAAGAAAGGCGGTTGCATCATGACCTTCTTAAATTGTTGCTTCCCAAGGATGATGCTGATGATAGGGACTGTATATTGGAGGTGCGGGCAGGTAATGCCATAAGGAGATGTCACTATTATATCAGTTGGGGTTACCAATGGAGCCCAATTAGAGTCAATATCAGGATGTGGTATCCAATTTTTTGATGATCCACATCCAAAATATTAAGCTTTATTTTTTCCCTAAAATTATACTAAATTGTTGATATACATATCTATTTCAATTTTTTCTATTGGTTACATTATATTCTTTTGAATAATATAGAAATAACTAGTATTTTAGTATGTAAGAGCAGTTATAAACATGATTAGATTGGATGTAGTACATCCATACACATATCAGCTTTTGCTAGACTTCAATATGAATGCACCTAAACAAATACAGACATGGAGTGAATACTTGATGTGGATTATCTATTGATACCCTAGTGTTGGTTTACACATTTATGCATCTCATTATCCCATAAACATCAGCCATTGTTTCTGACATAGTTTAAAAACCAAACCTCAATTGTTCTATCCTTTATTTTCTAAGAAAGTGGTTCAACCACTTAGAAACCATTCCTCTTGTTCTATCGTTTATTTTCTAAGAAAGTGGTTCAATCACTTAGAAACCATTCCTCTAAGACCAACTTAAATTGCTGTGAACCATGGTTGGACCTTGTTCAACTACATTAACCAACATGATAAAAAGTAATGTTCGACCAAAACTTGGGTCATGATTTACAATTGCATTTGTTTGGACATTTTTAAATACATGAGGGTTGGTTCAACTGATTGCACCACTGGTTTAACCGCAACTTAAGTCATGGTTTGATTTTTTAAATAGATGATATAACGTTGACATCATCAATGGTTCAATCACAAGAAAACTGGTTTGATTCTTAAATGGTTAAATGGTTGAACCACAGGTTTGGTTTTAAAAACATTGGTTCCTGATTTCAAAATAGTTTCTTTGAGCTAGTTGAATATGTTTTGTAGGTACTGGAGGGGAAGAAGCATCTTTATTTGCGATGGACTTATTTAAAATGTATGGGCTCATTAAATGGCTACTGCTTGATTTGATTATCTATTCATTTTGAAATTAAGTTTGTGTTACCACTCAACAGGTATGAGAAATACACTCAAAGCAAGGGATGGAAGTTTGATGTGATAAGTGTAATGGTATCTGATTCAAAAGGATACAAGGTATAACTGATCTTAGGGCTAAATTTATATGCGTATTTAAATGTGGTGTCGATGACATTTTCTTAATGAATTGTGTCAACTCAAGGCTTGAATTACCATATTTTATTATTGTATTGTCATCAAATTTAAGATATGTATGTGTCACTATCAAGGAATCAAATGTCGATCCGTGTCGGCGATATTTCGTTGACACGTATCGGTTCATGAAAATAGGGGAACAAAATACATAGGTATGTCGTGACATACCCGTGGATATTTCGATGCATATCGACACTATCGGTGGGTGTCGATAGATGTTTGGCTTTTTTACACACTACATAGCTCGATACAGTCACACAGGCGACATGCCTTCCCCACAAGCCGACACAGACGATGCACCTTCCCCACAACCCATGATCCTCTGCTCTGCCTTTAAAACGAATGGATTTCCTTCGTTACCTCATCACCTACGCCTTCCCCTTTCCTTTGTTACATCATCAGTGTACCATCTTCCCTTGTACGCCGTCTACCCTTGCGTCGACCACTCATCTCCGCCGACGACACGTCATCTGCCATCCAGCCATCTGCGTCGTCCAGCCATCTCCTGCCGCAGGAGTCCTCTAGCGTCGTCTGTCGTCTACCAGTCTAGCGTCTTCCATCAGTCCGCCATCGTCGTTTGCTCTGATTGCCATCGTCGTCGTCGTCGTTCGCCAGTCCAGTGCCGTCCTTCTTCGATTTTCACGTTCGCCGTCCGTCTCTCTCCGTTGTCGTTTGCTTTGATCTCGAACTAGGTTCGTCGTCCCTTCGTCACCCCTTTTCCAGCAACACACCTTCGAGTAGGAAACGCGACTCAGTTGATGATAAATCAAATCATCAACTTTAGTATTAGTAGACTTTTGTAATTTGATAAATCAAATCTTATTATAAAAACAATGGGTTAACCTTTATGATAAAAACAATAGGTTATGCATTTTTTTTATTAAAAAAAGAAAGGACAGCATTATTATCTTTTTTTTCTTTTTTAAACTTGTGTTGTCTAATCCTTTATGTTTTGTTTTAAAGTTTGTGTCTAATGTCTTATTTTTCTCTTTTGTAAAAGAGAATGTGGTTTATAAGATAAGGTAGTTTATAACAAAAATTTCAAACGTCTAGCTTTTTTTTTTGAAGTCCTTTCTTGTAAAAGTAGTTTTACTGTCTTTCAAGTTTCAACAAGTTAAAAATATATATGAAGCATTAACAATAACCATCATTTTCTCCCTTTTTTATAACCTTTGTCTTGGAGTAAATCTTTTCTTTTATTTAAGAAATTCTCATATTTATTTTGTAAGTAATTAAAAAATAAAGATTTAACCTAATAATATTTC
>JAMKQA010043390.1:0-14231 GCA_024699735.1 Posidonia australis | reverse complement strand
GGATCACACATGCATCATTGCATCTTGTTTGCTTTCTGCCTTTTTTGATGTTTTCTTGGTTTTCCTCGTCTTTCCATTAAAAGACTAGGTGGCGACTCCTTTCCTTATCCTTTTGTCTTCCCTTTGGTGTTTCCGAGTCTTATCTCTTTCTCCAGATTGACCATTTTCGCCGTGACTGTATCGGACCTCCCGGTGTGTTTCCACACACCGGAGTCAGGTTTTGGTGAACCGCACCCAGGGGTTCCACCAGCATGGTCATAGTCATTGAAATTCAGCTCTAGTAAAACAAGTAGGGGTACTATCTCTGGATGTCCACCTCACACTCCAAGGTAGCTTCCTCTGTATCGTTGTGTTGCCATTGAACCAACACAAATGGAATCACTTTATTCCTGAGGACTTGTTGTTTTCTATTTAGTATCTGAGCTGCATTTTCCACCATACACAGGTCCTCCCATAGCTCCTCTGGTCGCACTGATATCACCTAGGACGCATCGACCAAACACTTCCTTAACATAGATACATGAAAGGTGTTGTGTACACCAGCCAACTATGGAGGCAGATCTAGTTTGTATGCCACCTAACCAACCCTCTTGGTAATTTGGTACGGTCTGATGTATCTTGGGCTCAATTTGCCTCTCTTTTCGAACCACATCACTCCTTTGATTGGTGACACCTTCAAGAATACGAAGTCTCCTACCTTGAATTCCAGAGGTCTCCGCCTCCTATCTACATAGCTCTTCTGCTGGCTCTGGGTTGACAATAGCCTCTTCCTAATCAGATCCACCTTGTCCTCGTACTATTGTAGGATCTCAGGCCCAACTAACTATCTCTCGTCCACGTCGCTCTAGCAAGTGGGTGTCCTGCAAGGTCTGTCATATAATGCCTCATATGGTGCCATACCAATACTGTCGTGGTAACTGTTGTTATATGTAAACTCAATCAGAGGTAAGTGATCCTCCAAGCTACCACCAAAGTCCAAGGTGTAGGTCCTTAGCATGTCCTTTAGTGTCTGGATGGTCCTCTCTGTCTGACCATCTAGTTGGGAGTGAAAGGCGGTACTAAAGTTTAGCACTGTGCCAAAAGCCACCTGTAGAGCTCCACAGAACCTCGATGTAAACCTCGTGTCTCTATCAAACACAATGGACACTAGGACACCATGCAATCTCACAATCTTAGCCACATACAACTTTGCCAGCTTTGCCAAAGGAAGATTCACCCTCATTGGCAAGAAATGTGCCGATTTTGTAAGGTGATCCACTATCACCCAAACTGTATCATTCTTTCTTTGGGTTCGTGGCAAACCTGTCACAAAATCTATTGACACATTTTTCCAATTCCACACTGGAATGTCGAGAGGCTGCAAAGTCCCTCTAGGCTTCTGATGCTCTATTTTCACCATCTGGTAGGTTGCACAATTCATCACATACTCAGCAATCTCCCTCTTCATCCCAGCCCTCTAGAAATTCCTCTTCAGGTCTTTATACATCTTGGTGCTTCCTAGATGAATAGTGTATCTGGAGCGGTGAGCTTCGTCAAGCAGACTATTCTTGATTTCATCTATTTAAGGCACATATAATCTCAGATCGTACCTCAACCCACCGTCTACCCCGACTGAAAAGTGAGGGGCATTACCAACTTCTAGCTTCCTCTTGATGTCTGACACAAAAGAATCATATTGCTGAGCTGTGACAATCACCTCAATCATTCTCAGGCAAACAGATAAATTCGCCAACACAACTCTGGTAGCTCCCTGAGATTGTCTCCTAGGTCTGCACTCCATTAGTCTTTCTAGCAATTCCCATTCACGAATCATCAGGCTAGCCATTACATGAGTGCATCTGCTCAAAGCATCTGCAACCACATTTGCTTTCCCTGGATGGTATGACAAACTAAAATCATAATCTTTAATGTACTCCACCCAGCATCTCTGTCTCAAGTTCAAATCCTTCTAAGTAAAAATGTACTTTAGACTTTTATGATCTGTGTACACCTCAAACTGCTTGTCGTACAGATAATGCCTCCAAATCATTAGGGTGAATACAACTACTGCTATCTCCAAATCATGGGAGGGATAATTCTTCTCATGATCTTTCAATTGGTGTGAGGCATATGCCACCATTCTACCATGTTGAATCAGTACACACCCCAAATTGGTCTTATAGGCATCACTGTAGACTGTGAAATCGCCAATTCCTGAAGGCAAAGTCAAAACTAGGGTTGACACCAGACAAGCCTTCAACTCATTGAAGCTCTCCTCGCATCGCCAATCCTAGGCAAAGTGCACCTCCTTTCTTGTCAGTCTGGTCAACAGTGCAGCAATATTAGAGAAATCCTAGATAAATCTCCTATAATATCTTGCCAGGCCGAGGAAACTTCTGATCTCAGTTAATATCTTGGGTTTGGCCTAACTGCTCACAACCTCCACTATGGTTGGATCTACCTTGATGGGGTCGCTAGAAATGATATGACCAAGGAAGGACACCTCCTTCAGTTAGAACTCGCACTTGGAGAACTTGGCATAAAGTTGATGTTGCCTCAATGTCTTTAGTATGATCCTTAAATGCCTCCGGTGGGTCTGAACATCTGAAGAATACATCAGAATGTCATCCACAAAGATGATCAGAAACTGATCCAAATAGGGCCTGAACACCCTATTCATCAGGTCCACAAAAACAGCCAGAGCATTCGTCAACCTGAATGGCATAACCATAAACTCATAATGTCCATAATAGGTGCGAAAGGCTGTCTTCTACACATTTGGCTCACTGATCCACAATTGATGGTATCCAGATCTCAAATCTATCTTAGAAAACACCAATGCTCCCTACAACTAGTCGAATAACTCGTTGATCCTAGGTAGTAGATACTTGTTCTTAACAGTGATCTGGTTCAACATCCAGTAGTTTATACAGAGTCGAAGTGAACCGTCCTTCTTTTTCACAAACAAGACCGGTGCTCCCCAAGGGGAAACACTGGGATGAATGAATCCCTCATCCATCAGTTCCTGCAGTAGATTTTAGAGCTCTCGTAATTTAGCAAGTACCATCCTATATGGAGTCTTGGAAATAGGACCTAATCTCGGCAACAAATCAATCACAAACTCCACTTTCTTGTCTGGTGGCATACTAGGAAATTCCTCTGGAAAAACATCAGGATATTCCCGTACCATCGACAAGTCCTGAATCTCAATCACAGGCCAAGTAGACATTGTCTCACAGGGAAAATAGCCCACACTGTCTCTTACCAGATGATGATAGGCCTTGATAGCAGAAATCACTTTTCTTGGCTCACCTAGTCTGGTGCCTTGCACTACACACCAGCTTTGGCCTGGACACTTTGCTAAAACTCTTCTCTTGGCACAATCTATCATGGATGAATGCTGTGTCAGCCAGTCCATCCCTAGGATAACATCATAATCCTGCCTATTCATCAGAATCAGGCTGGCCTGAAAATTCTTGTCCCCTAGTTGAATATCAAGTAGTCTCAAATACCTCCACGCTAGATTGTGTTCTCTCAATGGAGTGACTACATCCAGGTGGAACGCCAATCTAGCTGGCCTGGTCCCAATCTCAGAAGCAAATGACTCGGAGACAAAAGAAAATGAACTCCCAAAGCCGAACAAGACTCGGGCCATTCGATCAGCCACAAGAAAAGATCTTCTCATTAATACACCATAACCATAATCATAATCATGATAAAGAATAGTCAATTACATATAGGATCCATTATTATAGGACAGGATTCAACTCATATGGCCAAACTAATCCTCACCTTCCACAACATCTCTTGATGGACTAACATCTGAAGCAGCAATGGAGAACACTCTCCCCTTGGTAGGCTGACGAGGTGCATCCCACACTGGCTTCAGCTGACTGGGACAGTCTTTCTGACAATGTCTATACTTCCCATAGTTGTAGCATACTACACTGTCCAAGCTCCTTTGCCTATGCCAACACAGCACTGTGACATGCCCCTTCTTGCCACAGATGTGGCACGATCCCATCTTTGAGCCATTGTTGGATCCCACATGGCTGAAATCCACACTTTCTTCTCTACTAGACGTAGGCAGCTCCTTCCGCTTCTTCCCAGAGCTATTAGAACTCCCAAAACTTAGTGCTCCAGTCACTAACGGTCGAGAAACGGATCGTCGAGAGACAGACTTCCTTCCCTTTTCCTTCTTAGGATAGTCTTCCTGGAACAACCTACGATCATCCTCATAGTTGCTTGCAAGCTCAATAGCATTCGCTAAGGTCTGGCATCTGAAGTCGATAACTCTGGATCTCAGCATAGGATTGTGTCCCTCCACGAATTTCTTGGCTCTATTCTTCTCGGAAACAACAACCATAGAGAACTACTCTAGCAGACGGAGGGACGACTCATACTTAGCCACAGTCTGGCTCTCCTACTTTAGGTTCCGGAATTCTCTGTCGAGCTTATCCCTCTCGTTCTCAGGGAAAAACCTCTCATAGAACACCTCTCTGAACTCCTCCAAAGAGATCATCAGTAGGTCCACATTTAGGAATTTGGTGCCGCGCACAGCCCTCCACCATTGATCTGCAAAACCCTTGTGTTGAAATGCAACGATCTGGACCCACTTCTCCGTTGGACACTCAATCCCCTCTAGGATCTTCTCCACCTCCAGGAACCAAGCCTCACACTCCTTTGGTGTGCCGCACCCATCGAAGGTCGGCACGCCCAACTGATGGAACTATTTAACCCACGGGTCTCCTTTCGCCTCATCCCTGTTGCTACTGTCAATGGACTAGGCAAAACCCCACATCATCTCCCTGAACTCTCATCTCATACCTTTCATGCACTGCTCACTCTTGTCTGATAGTCGAGCACTAGGGCCTTGCCACGGCTGCGGCCTCGACAAGACATCTTCCTGCCAGCACAATAAAAACACAACAATCCAAAATTGAGGTGCAAGACTCTCTCTATTGTGTAGTCCTAGGGAGCCACTAGACCGGACATCACCAAGCTGGTGCACTAGGTGTAACCTTAGCTCTGATACTACTCTGTAATGCCCCAAACTCAAGCATGCTACTTAAATCACAATATCATAAGAAAATTACACAAATTATAGTAATAATTAAATGATTGTAACTAAGGCTCACCTCTAGGAAACGATGTGTAGATAGAAGCTCCTACTCTGGCACTGGAACTTGACTGCACCCAACCTACACTTGAAAATTAACCAAAGCATGTGTGAGTGACATCTAAGTCACCCAGTACGTGCCCAAAATACACACACAACAAAACTCGACAGAATTACTAAAAAAAAAAACTTTTAATTTTATAAAATATTGCATTCTTTGAAAATTCATTTGAAAACATTATTTTCTCTTTTCCTTTAAAACATTTGGAAATCTATTTACATAACTCAAATCACCTTTTCAGTGTTGGGACATCTTCCTAAAACCAGGTCATTTTCAAAACTCATATCGTTTTTTCAAAACTCATCTTTTCTCCTTTTCATGCATTTTTAAAACCTTTCTCTTATTCTAAGAAAGCCATATTCTCGACCAGGTCTAGCCTAAAACACCATGCCTCACGGGCTCAAAACCAAAATCACAAACATGGGTTGGTAACTGGTTAAAACCATAGTTCTTGCTACATTCTAGGATTTTAGGACCAATCACTAGTCCAATCCTAGCCAAACCACATCTTTTCATTTTCACAAAACGTCACACTTTCTTAATTACTTTTCACTTTAACCAGGCACACAAGTAGTAGTTGAGGACACCATTTCCCCTACCTTCCTACACTGCCGCGGTGAAGTTCCCTGTGTAGGAGGACACCATCTTGGCCCACTGGCCTCAATTTCTTTTCATAAATGCACAGGGATACATCTTTATTTGACGTCCCGTCGATGACCCGAACAACTAGGTTTAATAACCCAAGCTCAACCTACACCATCACAAACATTGGTGACCACAGTCGTGTCTGACAATTGTTATTTTTACATTTCGTCGACACCATCCACTCGTGGTCCCACACTGGCAACCACAGTCGTATCTGACAATTGGTTTCCTTGGAGTATCGTTCTCCTACCATATTACCGACACCAACCCCCATGATTCCACAACACATTATTAGTGTTTTATTTTCAAAACTCTAGAGTTTTCCTTTTTAAAATCTTTTCCATTTCATTCCTTTCGTTGCAAGAATCTTTTCCATGCAACACATGACCCATTACTAGGGTCCCAACTCAATTAATGAAAAACCATACTTTAAAATCATAAATTGGGTCTCATGCCCAAAATATTACATAAAACCTCACATTAACCATTTTTATTCATTCTTAGGGCTTTAAACCCATAACTATATCCAAATACACTTATTTGGATACCATATTCCTCCATGACATTTACATGGGGAAAACACCCTAAACACATGCTCATTATCTCTTTAAAACCATTTATTTCCATCATTTATACCCATTTATTCATTTGGACCAGGGGATAAAACAGCAGACCGAATTCAAATTCGGTATACCGAAAATCATTGATTCGTTATATTGAATACTTTTGGTATATCAAAACCTCCTATTTCGATCGATCGAGGGTTTTCTATCTACTGAAACTTGGTGCCCCTGCACAAACTGATAGGGATTTGGTATGCCGAAGTTCGGCTTGCCGAATCACCCGTGTTCTGCACACGACCCCTGCCAATAAAGCAATCGTTCGCCAGAAATGGGAGCTTCCGGCAGACCCCTCAAACATGCATCATAAAACATGGATAAATCATGGGGTATAGACCCTTGAGTCTACTTCAAAACCCTTCAAACCATTCATGAATCCATTCATCATGCAACCCATACAAAAATTATGAAGGCATGGAGCTCATATAACACTATTGTAGCATGCATCCCTATAATTTGCATAAATCCACCAAATTTCATCCTAACAGCATGATATCTACATATTCATGCTATCCATCACATCCTCATCCATTCTACTATTTTTCTATGATTTTACCTGCATTTAACATATCATGCTACAAGAAAAGAACGAAGGAGAAAGAGGGGTCGCGTACCTCAAATGGCACTCCGGTGACCTCTCTGCACTCCCATGCAACCCCAATGGCTCATGGCGGTGGTGCACATGGCTTAACTCCCCTCCTCTCCCTTTGGCTCACGCACCATCCCTCCTCTCCTTCTTTCTCTCTCGTGGTTGCCTTTACTCCATTCCTCTTCCCGTTTTATCTCCTCCGCCTCCCACGTTGCACTAGCCTCCCATCGCATCACCTCGCGTTGGAGGGGACGACAAGACATGGGCTACCATCTTGTGGTGGCATGGGTTGGGGAAGATGAAGAAGAGGACGAAGATCGGGAGAGCTTGTGAAGGAAAAGAGAAAAAAGAAAGGAAGAAAAGAGAAGAGGATGGGCACACAAACTGAGGCAACTGTGCATCCTCAAACCGGACTCCACATTGATCCCATAACACAAGCAGGTGCACAGAAAGCCAACCAAAGCTTCACACTCACAAGAAACAACAAATTATCCATTAATAAACCATTTATACAATATTACAATTAATTACATAGTTTACAATCAAAAATGGATAATCAGGCCCAAGTGTCTTAGAGGGGCATCTGTAGACACCCCATTTTGGCAGCCACTTGCAACACACTCCTCTAGAAGAATGCGCTCTAGTGGCAACGAGGCACTTCACCCATTCTAAACCCAATTTTACCCTAAAACCAACCCAAACACCCTAAAGCCAGTCCCAAGCCAACAATCCACTTTAAAAAAATCTGATTAAACCAAGCCTAACATCAAAATCCGACTTGTGTGCCCTGTGCCACTGGGATGCATGGCCCAATTGCATGGCCAAACCGTTCGTCGTGGGTGCGTGTGAGGACTAGGGTTGTCCTACGTGAGCTGCTCGATGTGTTGCTTTCATTGTACCTCGTACGAGCATTAGCGCCGTCCATTGCCTCCTCTCGTGCCTGACATCCCTTCAGTTGCCCATGCCCTGCTGCTCCTACTCTCGCCACCCATACGCAACCCTACCTCGTCCTACCACAGCCATGCCCAGGCCAGAACACCATTACCTATAGCATGCCGCCTCCTAGATTTCCAGTAATGCGGCCTCTTGCAAATGACCTCCCCAGCAATGACCCAGCTTTTTGGATGGCTGGCCCCTCTGAAACCCCAACTCCGAGCACCATCCGTCCCTGAGCAACGACCACTGCTAGCCATCCATCGCAGCTACCTCCACTCTGACTAGAGCTCCCCCACAACCCAAACTGCCACCATGCCACACCAGCCACTCCATTGCCCAACCAGCACCTCGAGCACTTTCACCACGGCTTCCATCGTCCATCTCCATAGCCACCGTGCGACACCAGCCAAGAGATGCCTTCGCAAGCCTTGATGGAGAGGGACAACCCAAAACTCAGGTTTGCTTTTACCCCTTGCTGGTGTTTGTTGCTTCCTTTAGGTTTTCATTGCTTTGTCGCACCATTTCGTGTATGTTTCATTGGTTTTCATCATGCCATATTTGTCATTTCACCTTCATCTTCTCCACCTCCAGTGATGTTAGAACCTATCTCCGGCGACGTAGGTGGGTGGGAGGATCTACTCATGCACCCATGCATGTATTGCATCCCCTACATTCCACTTCGTCCCGTCAAACCTCTGGAAGCACCGGAATGCCAAGCCGAAGTCCCTGGATGGAGAACTCAGGCAAGCTCACTAGCGGAACCCGACCCATGGCGAGTAAGGTGGGTGGAGGCCTCTGACCAGCTGTGACTCCATTTAAATGCCCAGGTACATTCCCCGACCTCCCCTCTAGCTTCCCATGCATCATATAGCATTTTGCATCATCGCATTTGGATCTGGGATGAAGCGGAGCTTGTTGCTTTGTTTTGTCTTTGGCAGCCGCGTCCCGATAGCACAGTGGACTAGCACGGTGGACATGTGCGAGTCTACTAGGGACAGAACGTGCAGCTAGCTTGTCCATTTGTCTATCCATACTACATTTCTCTACCCTGTACCGATGCACCTAGACATAAGTCCAGCACTCCCACTTTCATCTCATGCACTTTAGATATGCATTGATCTTGTTTATTTGCACATCGTCATTGCATTAATGCATGCACCACATTCATTCACTTAGCACTTTATATTTGAGCACACACATCATTATACTTACATATCAGTTATCTTTGCATCCTCTTCGTGCACCATGACATTCACATCATGCGTCATGACATACTTGCATTTAGGGCGATGACGATTACTATGTCGGATCCTTTTGATCGACAGTCCAGGATTCACATAGAGCTTCTGAGCCACATCATTTTCACCCCACTCATATCACTTGCATCAGCATAGCATATGGCATATATTCATCTTGGACATAGCAAGCATGCACGATCATTTGCATTGGCGACACGCAAGCGAGTGAAAAGCCTAGAAAGATCGATTTCTCGGGCATGTGGGGATGCCTAATACTTTTCTAATGCGTAACAGGAGTCCTTACCCTTTCCCTAGCCTGCAATGACCAATGTGTTGCAACCATTAGGCACGGAGCATGCACTCACATTCACACATGCATTTGCATTGTTTTTTCTTGCATTTTATTGTGTCTAGTTTTCCTCGTCTTTCCCGTTTTTTTTAAATGATTAGGTGATGACTTTGTTTTTGTCCTTATCATTTCTTTTTTCGTGTTTCATTTGGTGTTTTCGAGTCGAGTGTCCTTCCTCAGATTCACCATCTTGGCTATGACCTTTTCGGTTCTTTGTGTGTTCCCTCACTGTGAAGATCAGTTCCGACTTGGTCACCCTTATTAAAAATGTGGATAAATTAGATAAAAGTGCTCTGAATAACAAAAAAGACATAAACCTTCTTTAGAATAACATATACCTCTCGAAAGGATACATCCATCGATATTGCACTGGTCCACCCACTTTGGCTTCGTAAGGTAAGTGGATCACAAGATGTTCCATCGAGTCAAAGAAGGCAGGTGGAAATATCTTCTCAAGATTGCACAAGATGAGAATAATGTTTCCCTCTAAAGTTTCCATTCCTTTCATAGACAATTTGGAGGATCAAATGGCCATGAAGAATTTACTTAGATATGTAAATACGTCTATATTGGGCTTAGACAAATAGGGTGATCCTTTGTCTCCTTCTTTGTTTATTTTGGCGCAGGAGGTTTTCAGTCGAGGTCTACAGGAGTTATTTCTTAAAGGGTTATGCCAACGTTTTGCAACTGTAGGTAAAGGAGTGGCCCTATCTCACTTGTTCTTTACTGATGATGCAATGTTATTGTGTAGAGCAGACATTAATATAGTTAACGTGCTTATGGATTTTGTGACTAAATATGAGAAGTCTTCGGGGCAATGTAGGGGGAGGAATAAATGCATGTACATTTGGAGGCATCCCTCTGCTATTCACATGGGTATTGAATCCACTACTGGTTTTGCCAAGGGTGTATGGCCTTTGACCTATTTGGGGGCTCCTATTGTAGGTGGACAACTAAGGTTACACTATTTCCAAGCCTTAGTGGAGAAGGTGCGAAGGCGGATTGATAGTTGGTCTTCCCGTTTTCTTACTATGGGGGGGTAGACTATTTTTGATTAAGCATAGTCTTTCTTCTATGCCTATACACATCCTTGCGGTCTTAAGCATGCCTAAAAATGTGATTGTTTCTATAGATTGGTTACTGAAAATCTTTTTATGGGGTTACAAGGATGGAAGACGTAGCCATCACTGGGTCAGTTGGGATCTGTGTAGTAGGCTGTTGGTGGAGATGGGGTTGGGTATTCGGAAGTTTGAGGATATGCATCTTCTTTTTAGAACCAAGAGTTGTTGGAAACTTCTTCAGCATGATTCTCTATGTAGCTCCTTTTGCTATAATAAGTACAGGGTAGCAAGAAAAGGCTGGTTGGCATCCCCACCATCCTTTGGGTCTACTAAGTGGTGTTCTCTCATGAAAGTGATGTCGTGGGTGATATCACATTCCATGTGGCTTATTGATAAAGGAAATGCTTCCTTCTGGATGGATAAATGGTCTTCTAAGCGAATTATTTTTAACTACTTCAATCATTTTCTTTGCACTGATTTAGATGCTAATGTTGCTGATGTTTTCTTCCATAGCGATTTGTTCATACATCATGTAACGCCCTGATCTCGGGCACGTTACCAAAACACAGTATCACAAGCATAATTACACAAAATTACAGAACAATAGGACTGTAACTAAGGCTCACCTTCAGGATCTCGATGTGCGGCTAGAAGCTCCAATTCCAGCACCAGAACCTGGCTGCACGCGGTCTGCACCTGAAAACCAAATAGCACGCGTGAGTGACATCTAAGTCACCTAGTACGCGCCCTCAAAACACACAACCACAAAGAAAAATCGGCAAAACCAAAAGAAACATATTTCTTAACATTTTGCAAAAACTTGGTTTTCTCCTTTGAAAATCATTTTCTTTACTAAATAATCACTTGGGAATTCAATCCCAAAACCGAATTCTTTTCTTTCTCAAACATTTGGAAATTCGTTCCAAAACCACTTTTCTTACAAAACATTCCTTTCAAAACTCTTTTGGAATTCATTTTTCTTTTCCAAAACAATTCCAGTTTCAATATTGGGGATTTCTTCCCAAAACACACTTTTCAAAAGCACATTATAACCAGATCCAGCCTAAAACACAATGCCTCATTGGGCTCAAAACCAAATCATAAACACTAGCTGGCAACTCGTTAAAACATCAACATTTCTTTTCAGGATTCTAGGACCATTTCACAAGTCCAATCCTCACCATACACATTACTCTTTCATTATTCATTTCCACTTTCATTACTGTTTTTACCTTGATCAGGGGTAACCTGGCACACAAGTAGTAGGTGAGGACATCCTTCCCCAACCTCCCTACACTGCCGCGATGAGATTCCCCGTGCGGGATGTCATCGCCCCGGCCAACAAGCCTCAAGTTTCCTGTTCCTTATAGGAGCACGGAGATACGTCTCTGAAGACGCCCCAGTCGGTGACCCGAACAACTAGGTCCAATGACCCAGGCTCAGCCTACATCGCTTCGAGCTCGATGACCAGAACAACTAGGTACAACTACCCAAGCTCAGCCTACACCGGCAGTGACCCGAACAACTAGGCTCAAAGGCCCAGGCTCAGCCTACACTGCTACGAGGAGCTTGGTGACTGGAACAACTAGGCTCAAAGGCCCAGGCTCAGCCTACACCGGCTCATGCTCGGAACCACAGTCTTTTCATAACACATTATTAGTGTTCCAAAATTCTTTCCAGTTTTCCAAAACCCATTTTCGATTTCATTCTTTTCATTGCAGGACTCTGTTTCCATGCAACACTTGACCCTCCACTGGGGTCCCAACACAGGCCATCAAAGCCACAATAAAACCATAAATTGGGTCTCAAGCCCAAAAACCACCCTTTTCATTTGTTTATATTGTCCAAACTCAAAACCACACCCAAATGCATTTGTTTGGGGTTCCACATGCCTCCATGTTATTACACGGGGCAAACACCAATCACATAAACCCATCATACCCATACAACCACTTAACATCATTAAAAATCACATTAAAGCCTTTAAAGGTCAGGGCTAAAAGGGCATACTGTTTTTCCATTTCGGTATGCCGAAATCTCCTAATTCTGTATACCGAAATTCTACGGTATACCGAATCCCTGTCAGATTACTCAGACATAGGGGAAACGGTCGACCGATTGCCTCTAGTCGTCCAAGGCCCTAACGCGGGGTACTGCCTGGGAGCAATTCGGGGGGAGCAATTCGGTATGCCGAATCCAATTCGGCATACCGTTTTCTGCTGTTGCAGAAAACTCCCCAGGCCACCGTCTTCCTTTTCTCCCCCAAGTGGGAGTAAGGATCAAACCCCCCAAACAAACACCATAAATTCTCATAAAAACATGGGGTGTAGACCCTCAAGTCTACTTTAAAACCCCTTAAACCATTCAAGATTTCACCAACCACACAGAAAGATATAAATTCACAAAGGAATCATGCTCAGAAATAAACCTTAAAACATTTAAGGCAAAAACTCCACAAAACTCCCAAAATCCACGCAATCTAGCATGATTCTTATACAAACACATCATAGAACTCATCTCCAATCATATTATGATTTTTCTACAATTTCGATGCATTTAACCTACTGTTAACCAAATACTGAATGGAAGGAGGAGTAGGGATCGCGTACCTGACTCAGGCCTCAGGCGACCCTTACCACACTCTGGCAAGCCTCCACAAGCTCTGGCGGAACGCACGGATGGCTCACCACCTCCTCCAAACTCGTGCGCCGCAGCTCCCTTTCTTCTCTTCCTTTCCTTTCTCACCGCACTCTTCCTCTGCTCTGCTCACTCCTGCCTCCCTCTCTTATTTCCACCACCGACCACTTGGTGCCTACCATCCATCCCGTCGGACAAGATGGGGAGGCACGAGCCTCCGTCGCTGGTGGCATGGGTGGAAGAAGAGAAAGAAGAAGAAGACGAGGAATCAATGGAAGGGTGTGGCTAGTGAGAGAAAAGGAGGAGAAAGAGGAAGAAAAGAAAAGAGGAAAGAACGACACGCAAACCGAGACAACTGTGCATCCTCCAACCGAACTCCACATGGATCCCAAATCACAGGTTGATGCACAGAAAACCAACCACAACCAAGAAACAACAGATTATCCATTAATAAACCATTAAACACAATATTGCAAATAATTACATGGTTTATAATGAAAATGAATAATCAGGCCTAGATGTTACATCCTACCCCCCTTAAAAGAATTTTGACCTCGAAATTCAGCTCTAACAAAACAAGTAGGGGTACTATCTCTGGATGTCCATCTCGTGCTCCCAGGTAGCCTCCTCTGTACCATGGTATTGCCACTGAACTAACACCAATGGTATCACTCTATTCCTGAGGACTTGCTCTTTCCTATCCAGTATCTGAACAGCATCATTAACCATAGTCAAGTCCTCCCGCAGCTCCTCCGGCTACAATGGTTTCACCTGGGACGCATCAGCCAAACACTTCCTCAACATCGACACATGGAATGTGTTGTGCACACCCGCCAACCCTGGAGGCAGATCTAGTCTATAAGCCACCTCACCAACTGTAACGCCCCGATCCCGGGCATGTTACCAAAACACAGTACCACAAGCTTAATTACACAAATTACAGAACAAAGGACTGTAACTAAGGCTCACCTCTAGGATCTCGATGCGCGGCTAGAAG
>JAMKQA010043389.1:0-18758 GCA_024699735.1 Posidonia australis | reverse complement strand
TTTTAATTTAATGGTTAAATATTGAGATATAAAAGTTGTCCTTAAAATGCTAAAATGAGAACATGTCCTTAACTGAACTTTTCCCTATATATATATATATATATATATATATATATATATAATCTTTTCCACTTGTATTTTAGTTTTTTAACGGTTTTTAGTTTATTTTCTGTCTATTACTATGGTTAAACTAATTGTTTGACATTAGAGTGACGGTTCCTTAAGGATATCTCACTTTAATTAAAACAATCAGGCTGAGTGAACTAGGACAGCATAAAGCACTCTCCTATGCTCTGTGCCTGATTACAGAAATTAAAGTAGGAACTTAAGGTGTTAAGGCATTATTATTGACTCTTCTCTCCCTGAAGTCAATAACAAACCATAGTTGTGACGCTCCAATCCCGGGTATGCTACCAAAATCACAGTATCATAAGCGAAATTACACTAATTACGGTAAAATTAAATAAGTGTAACTAAGGCTCACCTCTAGGAAACGATGTGTGGCTAGAAGTTCCTGCTTCGGCATTGGAACTCAACTACACACGATCTGCACCTAAAAACCAAGCAAAGCACGCGTGAGTGACATCTAAGTCACCCAATATGCGTCTTAAACACACAAACAATAAAATCAAGCAAAATTACTAAAAACACGGTATTTAGTTTATAAAACTTGGTTTTCCATTTGAAAATCCATTTTAAAATATCATTTCCTTTTTCCTTTGAAATCACTTGGGAATCTGTTCCCAAGACTATACACTTTCGAAAGTCACATTTCCTTTTTCTTTTAAAATATCTGGAAATCGTTTCCAAAACCATATTCTTTCTCAAAACTCATCTTTCTTTTTATTACTTGGGATTTTTTCCCAAGACCAAAACCACTTTCAAAACTCATATCTTGAGAAACCGCATTTCCGACTAGATCTAGCCTAAAACACAATGTCTCTCAGGCTCAAAATCAAAATCATAAATACTGGCTGGGAACTGGTTAAAACATAATTCTTATTTTATTCTAGGATTTTAGGACCATTCATAAGTCAATCCTAGCCAAACCACATTTCTTTTCATTTTTCACAAAACCACACACACTTTCTTTATTCATTTTCACTTTTCTTTATTGATGTTACATTAATCAGGGGTAACCAGGCACACAAGTATTAGGCGAAGACATCATTTGCCTTACCTCCTTGCACTACCGTGGTGAAACTGCCCATGCAGGATGACACCGCCTCGGCCAACCAGCCTTAATTTCATTTCATAAGCAAGGGGATACGTCTTTGTCTGACGTTCCATCGATGACCCGAACAACTAGGTTCAATGACTCAGGTTCAGCATACACCGTCGGTGACCAAGACACCTAGGTCTCATACACCCAGGCCCAGCCTACACCGTCGCGAGCTCGGTGACTTGAACAACTAGGTTCAATAACCCAGACTCAACTTACACCATCTCAAGCTCGGCAACCACAATCGTATTTGACAATTGGTTTCATTAGAGTCTCATACTCATACCACATTGTCGACACTAACCCCCATGGTTCCTCAACACATTATTAGTGTTTTATTTTCAAAACTCTTTAAGTTTTCCTTTTCAAAATCATTTCCATTTCATTCTCTTGGTTGTAGGAATCTTTCCCCATGCAACACCTGACCCTCTCTTGGGGTCACAACTCAATTGATGAAAAACCATGCTTTAAAGTCATAAGTTGGGTCTTATGCCCAAAGCCACACATTCAATTACTTTTATTCATCTTTAAGGTCTTAAACCCAAAACCATTTCCTAAATTTACTTATTTGGGTTCCATATTCCTCCATGTTATTTACATGGGAAAAACATCATTATCACAAGCTCATTGTCCTTTTTAAAATCTTTTATTTCCATTTTATATTCACACTAATATATGTCAGGGCTAGGGCAAAATCGGCAAACCAAAAACCAAGTTCGGTATATCGAAAATCCTTGGTTCGGTACATTGAACATTTTCAGTATACCGAAACTCCCTGTTTTGGTCGATCGAGTGATTTCAATCTACTAAAACCAGGTATCCTGGCTTAATCTGACAGGAATTCGATATGTTGAATTACCCGCGACCAGGGCACCACCCCTATTTCAGCCATCGCATTCGTTGAAACTGGGAGCCTCCGACGGACTCCCCAAACACATATCATAAAATACGAGTAAATCATGAGGTGTAGACCCTTGAGTCTACTTCAAAACCACTTAAACCATTCATCAATCCATCAACTATGCAATTCATACGAAAATCACAAAGGTGCGAAGCTCATTAACATCTACTATAGCTTACATCTCTAAATCTTGTATAACCTTACTAATTCCCATCCTAACCACATGATATCTATGTTTTCATGTTATTTAACACATTTCCATCAATTCTACCAATTTTCTACGATTTTACATGCATTTATCTCTATTTTTCTTGCATTTAACATAATCAACCGAAAGCATGGAAACGAGAGAGGAAGAGGGCCGCGTAGCTTAGATGGCACTGGCAGACCACACGGCTCAACCCTCCTCTGTCGTGCGCACCGTTCTCCCTCTTCCTCTTCTCTCTTGGCTGCCTTCCCTTCTCTTCCGCTTGCCTCCGCCCCTCTTTATCTCCTCCTCCTCTCGCGTTGCACCCGTTGCCCATCACCTCGAAAGAGACGGGGAGGCACAGGCTGGTGTCGCTAGTGGCACGAGCTCGATGGGGGAAGAAGAAGAGGACGGGGATGGGGAGAGCTCATGAGTGAGAGAAGGGAAAAAAGGAAGAACGAAAAGAGAGAAGAGAAAAGAATGGACATGCAAACCAAGACAACTATGCATCCTTCGATCAGACTCCACATTGGTCCCACATCACAAACAGGTGCACAAAAAGCCAACCAAACCCCATAATCACAAGAAATAACAAATTATCCATTAATAAACCATTTATACAATATTACAATTAATTATATGGTTTATCATTAAAATGGATAATCAGGCCCAGGTGTCACAATAGTAGATACATGATACTCTAGTATTCCATATTTATTTACTACTTTATGGTTGAGCCTAGGCTACGGGTTTGTCTCTCTAAAGAGGGGTCCACAATCTAGGATTCTGTCTTTAGAATCGTTACCTAGCAAACTCCCAAAGGTCCAAGAGTTGTACTTGAAGAGGTAAAAACCCACTATGTGACCCTTACAATCCATGAAGAAAAGCCCTATCCCCTATTCTAGGAACCCAACAACTGAGAGAATGCAGGCAAATTAATCCATTAATTAACTATTTTAACAAGTAAAATCTGCATTTTGGTTGATAACCTGTTTGTTTAACTAGCCTAGTTTGTCGTGTGGTCTCTCTAAGATAGATCTCGATTGCTGGAAAGACAGGCCTATTAGTCGCTTGTTAGACCCATGTCGCTAACTGCTTGCACCCTAATCAGCGAGGAGTCCTAGCACTGCTCCCATAGGTGACGTCAGGCAGACTATGTTCTAGGTGCCTTGTCTATAGGATGGTTTGGCTGTGAATGCGTGCATAGGTCACAGGGATATCGGGAACAGTAACTTTGGGTCATTATTTACTTCATTAAACAAGTTGTAAACATTTTTCCTTTGTATTTCATTACTTAGAGTTTGTAATTTTCTTTTTAGATACTTGTAATAGGGTGTAATGTAGTGTTACAAAGAGTTTGTAATTTCATTTCCTTCTAACTTGTAATATCCTGAGAAGAAGTGTCACAAAGGAAGGCCGGTCAATGATGGCAGAAGCACACTACTCTTACGCCACCTCATCCAACATGTTAGCTGCATCTGGTACACCAACTACATCCTTTATGGCATAGGCAAGTAGTTCAATGGCCAGCACGGATTCCTCTTCCACAATTCAACTCCGCACAAAGGCTGGTCCATTGAAATAGGAGGAGAAGAAGGACAAGAGATAAGTTATTCCCAACCTTGGAGTGTTCTACCATCGATCAACTCACATCAATTTTCCATAGGAACTTCTAATCAACTCACATCAATTTTCCATAGGAACTTCTAATCAAGTCCATTGATTCATGGCCCATCATAACCCCTCTAGTCCACAAGTTCCAAGCATCCATGGACCTTCCTCTTTAAATCATAAGGGCCCATTAACCACACCTCTTAGGGGAAACACCTACACAATGCCACTAAGCCCAAAAGTAAGTTTCCCAACATAAAGCCCGTTAACATAGTCCTCTATGCCATGCCTTATAACTCTAGTCTACTCTCTTGCCTAACAAACCATACAATCCCCACTGAGCTACCACTTACATCATCACCTAGTGGCAACCCAACCACTTCCACACCATCATACTTAGGCTCAACCCTCCTTTTCTCCTCAATATGGTACCCCTCAATTGCAACAATTCCAAGGGTATCAAGGCCAAGAGTAGTAAGGCACTCTAGGGTTGGATGTTAAAAGAATAGTCTCAGATGCGCTAACATAAATGAGAGTAATCTCGAAGGTCTCGGTCGGCTTCGATACATCTAAGTTCCCTCCTTTTATTCTACCACCCAGATTCAAGATGTTCAAGATGTAGAAGTACGATGGGACATGTGATCCACTGAATCATCTAGCTACTTTCACTATGCACACCTTGCCTTATCAACATGATAATAAACTGACTGTATACCTCTTCTATAGAAGTACAATGGTTCAACACACTTACAACATATGACCTCAGTGATTTTGAGATTGTGCTAGAGAAATTTCTACATTAGTATGCTCACCACATCTAGCACAACCCCACGATAAGACACCTCCTCGTCGAAAAGATGAAACCTGAGGAGAACTTTGTTGCCTGTGCTATTTGATGGAGAGATATGACTACTAGATCTGAATGCTACATCCTTGAGGACCAAGCAGTTGAGATCATAGCCTGAAACACAACTGGAGCACTGAGAGCAGGCTTGTTGATGGGCAACTTCCACGCATACTCCCAGTTGTATGATTGTACTATAAGGGTCCTCTGCAACAAAGAAGACCTACCATTCCAGGAGTATTAAGGAAGGTGCAAGAAGAATACCATAGGCTACACCTTCGAGGACATCACACCCGACATGGCCCAGGTCACCACTCAACAAGGGCAAAGGGGGCACTTAGCGCAACATTATAATCAGCCAGTATAGTACCAGGGTCAACTAGTCCTACGCTAAGGGCAACCAACGCACTATCAGCCGCAGTTTCAATAGCAGCAACCCCAACACCTGCAGCCTCCCACCAACCCGATGTATGCTCAACAAGGATAGCCAAACAATTAGCACTGGGGGCAACAACAATGGTAGAGGAGTTACCACGCCGTCCCTCCACCCTAGCATTATGGACCCAAGAGGTGGAGCTATCCACCACTTCCAGAGCCACTCCTTGATGTTTTCAAAATATTGGTGGAGAGCGGAGATCTATAGCCTCTAGTGCCTATCCAAATGCTCTGAATGCTGACTTGACCAAGTATATTCTAAAACACTAGAAGAGTAGGCATACACTTGAGGAGTGTTTCATGGTCAAGGACAAGATCCATGATGTGAATGATGAGGGGGAAATCATGTGGTCTGAACTTAAAGCAAGGTTGAAGGCAACTCCAGGGAAACAATATTAGATTCATCAAGATCCCCCACCCGACCATCCAGTAGTGCACGTGGCGGTTGAGGATGACAAGCCAACAACTCCAGAGCTAGTGACCATCGAATGCATACATGTGGAGCCTAACCTGGAGCAACTAAGGGAAGACTTTGCAAAGCTAGAGCAAGAAGAACAAGAGATAGTAGCTCCAAATACTACAAGGTGTGAAGATATGCTTGCCACAACCTTTGCTGGAGAAGAAGCCACCGAGTCTGATAGAGCAAGAACCATACAAACTCCTTCAATACAAGACGAACCTGCCTAGGTGAATGATCTACAAGACCTGCTGCCCATCTATGATGAATACGTTGACATAGATTGGTATGAAATAAAGGCTGCACTCAACAATCTCTACCAGCTCCCTCAAGCTATCCATGCAAAGGATGATCCTCCTTCCAAGCCTTCGGATCACATAGTGAGGGTTATAGAATAGCATCCAGCAATGGTCAACTATGAAGGTGTCGTAGCAAGCTCTAACATAGGCACACGTGTTCAAAAGGACAAAGGCACCGGGGGCACACTAAAGGGAGTGGACTAAGATGAATTTGATTGGTGTAGACACCCCGATTTGCAGTCACTTGGCGACAGACTCCTCTGGAAAGATGCTCTGGTTGTGACCACCAAGCCCAAACTAAACCTAAACCCTCTTAGGCCCATGAAAGTCCATTCAGGCACACACAAGCTCACTCTGACGCAATCTAAGCCAATCAAAGCAAGAAAACCCTTAACTAAAATCCAAATTAAAATGAGACTCACTTAAATTATTAAAACTAAAATTATTTAAGCTAAAACATTTAATCCAAACCCAAATCAAGAAAAATTCTTTTAAACCATTAAAAACTCAAGGCGATTAAGTAAAAACGCTAACTAAAACCTAAATCAAGTAAAAAAACCAATTTCTTGATTAAATCCTTAATTAAATCAAGTCTAAAACCAATTAAGTCAAAATTTGAATTCAAAACTTAAATCCATTTAAACCCATTAAACCAACCTTTAACTAAAATCTAAATTAAAATGAGACTCACTTAAATTATTAAAACTCAAATTAATTAAGCTAAAACATTTAATCCAAACCAAAATCAAGTAAAATCCACTTAAACCATTAAAAACCCAAGGTAATTAAGTAAAAACCCTAATCAAAACCTAAATCAAGTAAAAAACCAAAATCTTAATTAAATCCTTAATCAAATCAAGTAAAAAACCAATTAAATCAAAATCTGAATTAAATCCTTTATCAAATCAAGTAAAAAACCAATTTAATCAAAATCTGAATTAAATCCTTAATCAAATCAAGTAAAAACCCAATTAAATCAAAATCTGAATTAAATCATTAAGTCCAAAACCAATTAAATCAAAATTTGGATTAATCCTCAATTAATCAAATTTAAAACTTAAACCCAAAGCCTTAATCCATTTGAACCCATTAAACCTAAATCTTTTCCATTTAAACTAAATTAAGCCACTTAATTAAAGCTAAGCCACCAAATAAAAGCCTTAATCAACTTAAAATAATAAAACCCAAAACCCCTAATTAAAATCACAGAAGCCTAATACTAAACCCTAAAATCAAAACTTAAACCCATAAAACCTCAAAGCCCTCCTCCACGGCCCATTCAAAGCTCACACCATTTCAATTCAACCCTCAATCAAAAACTTAGGGATGCAAAAAATTAATTCAGGCCATCTTCTCCTCCATGTCTGATGGCAACCACCGAGATCGTCGACGTTGATTCCTCCATCAGCATCAGTCTACATGCGATCTTTGGTGGAGCCCTAACAACCCACCAACTCACACATGCATCCAACACTCCTCATCCGTTGGAGAGGTGGATCGATGACACTGGAGGATGACATCGGCGTATAAAGAGAACCACTGCCAACTGAAGTAAGCCATCTTTTGAAACCCAAAAGAATCCCCATCAAAAATCCAAACTGATAACCTCTTCCCAATAACCCTTGGCGACCCTAGAACCCTCGCACCTCCATCACCAGAGTGACTACGCCGGGAGAACGCCACCGCCGACAGCCACGTTTGGAGGGATAGTCCAACCACCCTCCAGGTAATTCTCCCCCATTTAATCTCTAATAATCTTCCTTTAGTTTTGTCAAGCCCATTTGCGTTTTCTGGGTTGTGTTTCATTGGGGTTGTTGTCCGCTGTGTGTCATCTTCTTCTTCTTCGGTGGTGGATTCACCACCTTCGACGAGGCTTGTGGCCTCTCGGATGGGCGGGACACTGGTGTCTCTCCCCCCATCCTCCTCCTCCTCCTACCATGGTCAGGGGTATGCCGCCAACACCTCACAGCCACCTCCCTTTGTCGTGGAATCCATCGAGTGGGTGAAGCCATTCCGCCTCTTTGCCACTAAACCGCTACCTCTGGAAGCCTTCCCGTGGTTCGTCGAAGACTCCCCAGACTCTGCTCGATTGCCTTCGCCCCTACAACACCGGCCCAAGCTCACCCTAACCTATCGTCAATGCTCGGGATGGGTGGAGCTCCTCGGCTAACCCTAGCTTCACCCATGGCTCCTAGGAGGTTCCCTATGGTCCTCTGAAGCTTCTCCAGTCCTCGCTCGTGCCTCTCCGCCACCAGATGTAATGCCCCGATCCTAGGCACGCTACTAAATCACAGTATCGTAAACATAATTATACTAATTACAGAAACATTAAATTACTGTAACTAAGGCTCACTTTCAGGATCTCAATGTGTGGCTAGAAGCTCTGACTCCTGCACTGGAACTCGACTACAGGCGATCTGCACTTGAAAATCAAACAAAGTACGCATGAGTGACATCTAAGTCACCTAGTATGCGCCCTAAACACACAAAACCATAAAAATTTCTGCAAACCCATTAAAACTCCGCTTTTAGTTTTCAAAGTTGGTTTTCTTTTGAAAATCCAATTTTAAAACACCCTTTTCGTTTCTTTTCAAAACATTTGGAAACCATTTTTCCAAAACATGCCCTTTTTCAATACTTGGGAATTTCTTCACAAAATCACCATCTTTCTAAAAAACTCATCTTTTTTTCTTTTATACTTTCCAAAATCTTTTTCATAGTTTAGAGGAAATCACATTTTTGACCAGAACCAACCTAAAACATGTTGCCTCTCAGGGCTCAAAACCAAAACTGAAATCATTGGCTGGTAACTAGTTAAAACCACATTTCTTATTCTTTTCTACGATTTTAGGACCATTCATATGTCCAATCCTAGCCATACTCTTTCTTTTATTCATTTCCACTTTTCTTTACTAATGTTACCATGATTAGGGGTAACTAGGCACACAAGTAGTAGGCAAGGACATCCTTTCCCCTACCTCCCTACACTGTCGTGATGATATTCCCCGTGCAGGATACCACCACCCCAACCAACAGGCCTCAACTTCTTTCATATATGTACGGGGATACATCTTTGTCTGATGCCCCATCGGTGACCCGAACAACTAGGTACAACGACTCAGGCTCAGCCTACACCGTCGGTGACCCGAACAACTAGGTTCAATAACCTAGGCTCAGCCTACACCGTCACGAGCTCGATGACTCGAGCAACTAGGTTCAACAACCCAAGCTCAGCCTATACCGTCACAAGCTCGACAATCACAGTCATGTCTGGCAATCAGTTTCATTGGAGCCTCATACTCCTACCACGTTGTCAACACCAACTCCCGTGGTTCCTTAACACATTATTAGTGTTTCATTTTCAAAACTCTTTAAGCTTTTCTTTTCAAACCATTTCCATTTCATTCTTTTTCATTGCAGGAATTCATGTTCCATGCAATACTTGACCATCTTGAGGGGTCCCAACTCAATTCATGTAAAAACCATGCTTTAAAATCATAATTTGGGTCTCATGCCCAAAAACCACACACAATCAATTATTTTACCCATTTATAGGGTCTAAAACCCAAGTCATGCCTAAATCAACCTATTTGGATTCCATATTCCTCCATTCCATTTGCATAGGGAAAACAATACTAAAACATGTTCATTGTTCATTTAAATCCTTTTATTTCCATTATTTATGCCCATTTATTCACATGGGCCAGGGGATGAAAACGACAGACTGAATTGGAATTCGTTATACCGAAAATCACTGATTTAGTATTCCGAATTCCGTCAATATACCGAAATCCCCAGTTTCGATCGACCAAAAGATTTCGATCTGTCAAAACTAGGGATCCTGGCTTAATCTGTCAATGAAAATCCCGAAATGAGTTTGGCATACCGAAATTCCCACAACCAGTGCACTCCCCTATTTCGATCAATGAAAATCGCCTGAAGTTGGAGCCTCGATCAGACTTCTCAAACACACATTATAAAATACCAATAAATCATGGGGTGTAGACCCTTGAGTCTACTTCAAAACCCTTCACACCTTTCCTCAATCCATTAACTATGTGATTCACACAAAAATCACGAAGGGGATAAGCTCTAGAACGACTACTATTGCCCTCATCCCAAAAATTTGCACATTCCTACAAATTCCAATCCTAACCGCATGATATCGATGTTTTCATGCATTCCAACTCATTTTCATCAATTTCCCTATTTCTCTACGATTTTACATGAATTTATCTCGATTTTCATACATTTAACATGATCTACTGGAAGCATGTAAACAAGCAAGGAGGAGGGCCGCGTACCTCAAGTGGCATCCTGGCGATCCTCCTCACTCCCCGGCGAGTCTCCTCTCGCCCCGGCGAAGCTTCCTCAACTGGTGATCTACACCTCCAACTGCACGCGCTACTCTTCCTTTTCTTCTCCTCTCTCGGTTTCCTTCCCTCTTCCCACTTGCCTCTGCCTCTCATTATCCTCTCGTCCTTCCACGTCACATCGGTCGTTCATCGCATCGGAAGTGACAGCGAGGCACGAGCCGCTGGCTGGTGGTGGCACAGGTGGGGAAAGGGGAAGAAGAGGAAGAAGCAGATGACGCAATGGTGTGGGCTCGTGAGAGAGAGAGAGAGAGAAGAAAAAGAAAAAGAAGGAAAGAAAATGAAGAAAAGACAGGCATGCAAATCGAGACGACTGTGCATCCCCAAACGGGACCCCTCATTGGTCTCAAATCACAAGTAGGTTCATCGAAAGCCAACTACAAGCTCACACAACCAAGAGACAACAGATTATGCATTAATAAACCATTTACACAATATTACAATTAATTACATGGTTCACAATTAAAATGGATAATCTGGCCCAGATATCACATCCTACCCCCTTAAAAGAATTTCGTCCTTGAAATTCAGCTCTAATAAAATAAGTAGGGGTATTGTATCTAGATGTCCACCTCGCGTTCCCAGATAGCCTCTGTATCGTGGTGTTGCCACTGAACTAACACCAATTGGATCACTTTGTTCTTGAGGACTTGCTCTTTTTTGTCCAGTATCTGAACTACATTTTCAACCATAGACAGGTCCTCCAGTAGCTCCTCTGGCTGCACTAATATCACCTGGGTGCATCGGCCAAGCACTTTCTCCACATAGATACATGGAAGGTGTTATGCACACCTGCCAACTCTGGAGGCAGATCTAGTCTGTATGCCACCTCACCAACCCTCTTGGTAATCTGGTGCAGTCTGATATATCTTGGGCTCAACATGCCTCTCTTACCGAATCGCATCACACCCTTGGTTGATGACACCATTAGGAATACAAAGTTTCCTACCTAAAATTCCAAAGGTTTCCACCTTCTGTCAGCATAGCTCTTCTGCCGACTCTAGGGAGACAACAACCTCTTCCTAATCAGATCCACCTTGCCCTTGTATTGCTGTATGATCTCGGGCCCAACTAATTATCTCTCACCCACCTCAATCCAGCATGTGGGTGTCCTATAGGGTCTTCGATACAATGCCTCATATGGTGTCATACCAATACTAGCGTGGTAACCATTATTGTATGCAAACTCAATCAGAGGTAAGTGATCCTCCTAGCTACCACCAAAGTCTAAGGCACAGGCCCTTAGCATGTCCTCTAGTGACTGGATGGTCCTCTCTGTCTGGCCATCCGTTTGGGGGTGGAAGGCAGTGCTAAAATTTAACACCATCTCAAAAGCCTCCTGCAGAGCTCCCCAGAATCTCAATGTAAATCTCGTGTCTCTGTCAGACAAAATAGACACTAGGACACCATGCAACCTCACAATCTCAGCCACATACAACTCTACCAGTTTTGCCAAAGGAAGATTCACCCTCATTAGCAAGAAATGTGCGGATTTCGTAAGGCGATCCACAATCACCCAAACTGTATCATTCTTTCTTTGAGTTTGCGGTAAACCCGTCACAAAGTCCATCAACACATTTTCCCATTTCCACACTAGAACGTCCAAAGGTTGCAAAGTCCCTCTGGGTTTCTGGTGCTCTATTTTCACCATCTGACAGGTCACACATTTCACCACATACTCAGCAATCTCCCTCTTCATCCCAGGCCACCAAAACTTCCTCTTCAGGTCTTTATACATGTTGGTGTTTCCTGGATGGATAGTGTATCTAGAGCGGTGAGCGTCATCAAACAAACTGTTCTTGATTTCCTCTATTTGAGGCACATATAATCTCAAATCGTATCTCAACCCACCACCTACCCCAACAAAAAGATGAGGAGCATTACCAGCTTCCAACTTCCTCCAGATATCTGACACATAAGAATCATATTGTTGAGCAGTGACAATCGCCTCGATCATCCTCATGCGAATAGACAAATTAGCCAGCACCACTTTGGCAGTTCCGTGAGACTGTCTCCGTGGCCTGCACTCCACTAGTCCCTCTAACAATATCCATTCATGGATCATCAGACTAGCCATGACATGAGTGCGCCTACTCAGAGCATCTGCAACCACATTCGCCTTCCCTGGGTGGTACGACAAGCTGAAATCATAATCCTTAATGTACTCCACCCAGCGCCTCTGTCTCAGATTCAAATCCTTATGAGTAAAAATGTATTTCAAACTCTTGTGATCTGTGTATGCCTCAAATTGTTCACCATATAAATAATGCCTCCAAATCTTCAAGGTGAACACAACAACTGCCATCTCTAAATCATGGGTGGGATAATTCTTCTCATTATCTTTCAACTAGTGCGAGGCATATGCCACCACTCTACCATATTGCATCAGCACACACTCCAAACCAGTTCCACAGGCATCACTGTAGACCGTGAAACCGCCACTCCCATAGGGCAAAGTCAAAATTGGGGCTGATACCAGACGAGCCTTCAATTCATTGAAGCTCTCCTCTCACTGCCAATCCCAAGCAAAGTGCACTTCCTTTCTAGTCAATCTGGTTAATGGTGTAGCAACCTTGGAGAAATCTTGGATGAATCTCCTATAATATCCTGCCAGGCCGAGAAAAATTCTAATCTCAGTTACTGTCTTAGGTCTGGCCCAACTACTTTCAGCTTCCACTTTGGATAGATCTACCTTGATGCCTTCTCCTGAAATAATGTGACCAAGAAAGGACACCTCTTCTAGTCAAAACTCGCACTTGGAGAACTTAGCATAAAGCTGATGCTGTCTCAGCATCTCCAGTACGATCCTCAAATGCCTCCAGTGAGCTTGAACATCTGGAGAATACACCAGAATATCATCCACAAAGATGACCACAAACTGATCCAAATAGGGTCTGAATACCCTATTCATTAGCTCCATAAAAGCAGTCAGTACATTCGTCAACCCTAATGGCATAACCAAAAACTCATAATGTCCATAACGGGTGTGAAAGGCTGTCTTCTACACATCTGGCTCACTAATCCTCAACTAACGGTATCCAGATCTCAAATCTATCTTGGAAAACACCGATGCTTCCTGCAGTTGGTCGAACAAATTGTCGATCCTAGGAAGTGGATACTTGTTCTTTACAGTGATCTGGTTCAACATCTGGTAGTCTATACAGAGTCGAAGTGAACCGTCCTTTTTCTAAACAAACAGAATTGGTGCTCCCCAAGGTGATACACTGTGATGAATGAATCCCTTATCCATCAGTTCCTGTAGCTAATTCCAGAGCTCTCTTAACTCAACAGGTGTCATCCTGTACGGAGCCTTGGAAATAGGACCTGATCCCGACACCAGATCAATCACAAACTCCACTTCCTTGTGCGATGGCATTCCAGGCAATTCTTCTGGAAAATCATCGAGATATTCCCTCACCACTGACAAGTCCTAAATCTCAAGCACAGGAGAAGTAGAAACTGTCACACAGGCTAAATAGTCCACACTGCCCCTTGCCAAATGATGATAGGCCTTGAGAGTAGAAATCACTTTTCTGGGCTCACTCGGTCTAGTGCCCTGTACTATACACCAGCCTTGGCCTGGACACTATGCCAGAACTCTCCTCTTGACACCATCTATCATGACTGAATGCTGTGCCAGCCAGTCCATTCCCAGGATAACATCATAATTTTGCATGTTCATCAAGATCGAGCTGGCCTGAAAATTCCTGTCCCCCAGTTGAATATCAACCGGTCTCAAATATCTCCATGCTAGACTGTGTTCTCCCAATAGAGTAACTACATCTGGGTGGAATGCCAACCTAGCTGGCCTAGTCCCGATCTCCAAAGTAAATGACTTGGAGACAAAAGAAAATGAACTCCTAGAGTTGAACAAGACTTGGGCCATTCGATCAGTCACAAGAAAAGATCCTATAATCAACACACCATAATCATAATCATAATAGGTAATAGTGTTAATTACACATAGGATCTATTATTATTACAGGATAGGACTTAATTAATATAGCCGCGCTAGTTCTCACCTTCTCCCACATATCCAGATAGACCAGCATCTGGGGTAGCAATGGAGAACACTCTCCCCTTGGTAGGTTGACATGGCGCATCTCCTGCTGGCTTCAGCTAACTGGGATAGTCCTTCTGGTAATGCTTGGACTTCCCATAGTTGTAGCATACTACACTGTCTAAATTCCTCTGTCAGTGCCAACACTGTGCCGCTACATGCTCCTTCTTGCCATAGACATGGCATGGTCCCATCAGTGGGTCGTTGCTAGACCTTACGTGGCTGAAACCCATACTCTCTTCTCTACCAGATGTAAGCCGTTGCTTCCGCTTCTTCCTAGAGTTGCTAGAACTCCCATAACTTGGTGCTCCAGTCATTGACGATCGAGAAACGAAGGGTCGAGAGACGGACTTTCTCTCCTTTTCCGTCTTGTGATACTCCTCCTGGAATAGCCTATGATCATCCTCATAACAGCTTGCAAGCTCAACAGCATCTGCTAAGGTCTGGCATCTAAAGCCAATAACTCTAGATCACAGCACAGGGTTTAGTCCTTCCGCGAACCTCTTGGCTCTGTTCTTCTCAGAAATTACAGCTTGAGAGAACTACTCCAACCGAAGGAAGGACGACTCATACTCAACCACAGTCTGGCTCCCCTGCTTCAGGTTCCTGAATTCTCTGTCCAGCTTATCTCTCTCATGCTTAGGGAAAAACCTCTCATAGAATACCTCTTTGAATTCTTCCCAAGAGATCATCAGTAGGTCCGCAATTGAAAATTTGGTGTGGCACACTATCCGCCACCACTGATTCGCAACATCCTTGAGCTGGATTGTCGCAATCCGAACCCACTTCTCTGTTGGACACTTGATCCCTTCTAGGATCTTCTCCACCTCCAAGAACTAAGCCTCACACTCCTCTGGTGTGGCGCGCCCATCAAAATTCGGTGCATCTAGCAGGCAGAACTGCTTAATCCACAAGTCTCCCTTTGCCTCATCCCGACTGCTGCTGCCGAAGAACTGGGCAAAACCCCCCATCATCTCACCAAACTCTCGTCTCATGCCCCTCCATGCACTACCCTCTCTCGTCTAAGAGTCAAGTACTAGGGCCTTGCTACAATTGCATCCTCGGTGAGACATCTTCCTATCAGCACAACAAAACACAATAACCAAAAATTCAAGTGCACGACTCTTTATTGTGCAGTCCTAGGGAGCCACTAGACCAGACATCACCAAGCCTGTGCACTAGGTGTAACCTTAGTTTTGACACTACTCTGTAACGCTTCGATCCCGGGCACACTACTAAATCACAGTATCCTAAGCATAATTACACTAATTACAAAAACATTAAAAAACTGTAACTAAGGCTCACCTTCAAGATCTCAATGTGCAGCTAGAAGCTCCGACTCCTACACTGGAACTCGACTGCACGCGATCTGCACTTGAAAACCAAACAAAACACGCGTGAGTGACATCTAAGTCACCCAGTACGTGCCCTAATCACACAAAACCACAAAAATCTCTGCAAAACCATTAGAACTCCGCTTTTAGTTTTCAAAGTTGGTTTTCTTTTGAAAATCCAGTTTTAAAACACCCTTTTCTTTTCATTTAAATCACTTGGGAGTTTGTTCCCAATTCCATACCCTTTTCAAAACTCATCTTTTCTTTTCAAAATATTTGGAAACCATTTTTCCAAAACATACCCTTTTTCAATACTTGGGAATTTCTTCACAAAATCACCATCTTTCTCAAAAACTCAGCTTTTTTGTTCTTTTATACTTTCCAAAATCTTTTTCATATTTTGGAGGAAATCAGACATTTTACCAGCACCAGCCTAAAATACGCTGCCTCTCAGGGCTCAAAACCAAAACTGAAATCATTGGCTGGAAACTAGTTAAAACCACAATTCTTATTCTTTTCTAGGATTTTAGGACCATTTACAAGTCCAATCCTAGCCATACTCTTTCTTTCATTCATTTCCACTTTTCTTTACTGATGTTACCTTGATCAGGGGTAACCAGACACACAAGCAGTAGGCGAGGACATCCTTTCACCTACCTCCTTGCACTGCCACGGTGAAATTCCCCATGCGGGATGCCACCACCTCGGCCAATCGGCCTCAATTTCTTTCATATATGCATGGGGAGACGTCTTTGTCTGATACCCCATCAGTGACCCGAACAACTAGGTACAATGACCTAGGCTCAGCCTACACCATCAGTGACCTGAACAACTAGGTTCAACAACCTAGGCTCATCCTACACCGTCACGACCTCGATGACCCGAGCAACTAGGTTCAACAACCCAGGCTCGGCCTATACTGTCTCAAGCTCGACAATCACAGTCGTATCTGGCAACTAGTTTCATTGGAGCCTCATACTCCTACCACGTTGTCAACACCAACTCCCGTGGTTCCATAACACATTATTAGTGTTTCATTTTCAAAACTCTTTAAGCTTTTCTTTTCAAACCATTTCCATTTCACTCGTTTTCATTGCTAGAATCTATGTTCCATGCAATACTTGACCATCTTGAGGGGTCCCAACTCAATTCATGTAAAAACCATGCTTTAAAATCATAATTTGGGTCTCATGCCCAAAAACCACACACAATCAATTATTTTACCCATTTATACGGTCTAAAACCCAAGTCATGCCTAAATATACCTATTTGGGTTCCATATTCCTCCATGCCATTTGCATAGGGAAAACACTACTAACACATGTTCATTGTTCATTTAAATCCTTTTATTTCCATTATTTATGCCCATTTATTCACATGAGCTAGGGGATGAAAACGACAGACCGAATTGGAATTTGGTATACCGAAAATCACTGATTCGGTATACCGAAACCCCTTGTTTCGGTCGACCGAAACCAAGGATCCTGGCTTAATCTGTCAGGATTTCGGCATACCGAATGAGTTCGGCATATCAAAATTCTCGCAACCAGTGCATTCCCTTGTTTCGGTCGATGAAAATCGCCCGAAGTAGGAGCCTCGATCGGACCTCCCAAACACACATCACAAAATACCAATAAATCATAGGGTGTAGACCCTTGAGTGTACTTTAAAACCCCTCAAACCATTCCTAAATCCATTAACTATGTGATTCACACAAAAATCATGAAGGGGAGGAGCTTTGGAATGGCTACTGTAGCCCTCATCCGAAAAATTTGCACATTCCAACAAATTCCAATCCTAACCGCATGATATCTATGTTTTCATGCATTCCAACTCATTTTCATCAATTTCCCTATTTTTCTACGATTTTACATGCATTTATCTCGATTTTCATACATTTAACATGATCTATTGGAAGCATGTAAACAGGCAAGGAGGAGGGCCGCATACCTCGAGTGGCATCCCGACGATCTTCCTCACTCCCTGGCGAGTCTCCTCTCACCCCAGCGAAGCTTCCTCCATCGGTGATCTACATTGCTAGTTGCGCGTGCCTCTCTTCTGTTTCTTCTCCTTTCTTGGTTGCCTTCCCTCTTCCCACTTGCCTCCGCCTCTCTTTATCCTCTCCTCCTTCTACGTCACAACGGCCGTCCATTTGCGTTGAAAGTGACAGCGAGGCACGCACCGCTGGTTGGTGGTAGCATGGGTGGGGAAAGGGGTAGAAGAGGAAGAAGAAGAAGACGAAATGGTGCGGGCTCGTGAGAGAGAGAGAGAGAGAGAGAGAAGAAAAAGAAAATGAAGGAAAAAAGGAAGAAATGACAAGCACGCAACCGAGACGACTGTGCATCCCCAAATAGGACCCCTTATTGGTCCCAAATCACAAGCAGGTGCACAGAAAGCCAACCACAAGCTCACACATCCAAGAGACAACAGATTATCCATTAATAAACCATTTACATATGTAGACACCCCGATTTTGAGGTAACCCGGGAATGAGAGTCCCTATGTTGCTTTGGATGCGATCAGCCCTTGAACCGAGCCCCAAATCCACTAGCCAGAGCCCCAAATCAGTCATTTGTGAGCAGGAATGGCGCACCAACTTGGCGCACCAAGGTGGCGCACCAAGTTGGCGCACCAAGGTGGCGCACCAAGCAGGCGCCCAGCTCTGGCTGCTGACCTTCCACCTTCCGGGCTGTTACTCTTGCAAACGAATATGCCAACGAATATTGGAGGCTTTTCGTTTGCAAGACCCCTTTGTTGTTGGAAAAATCCTTAATACATTTTGATGATAACAAATGTCTATTGATTATTTGACAAAATAATCACTTAAGAAAATCTGATATACTCAAGTACTGAATATAAAAATCATTTATCAAAGGCACATTAGTCAGATATAAGTAATATTTATATGATTGGATTAATATGCAGTTTAAAGTCCTTTTTGTAGCTTATATACATTTCGGCAAACCGAATTATTTCGGTATACCGAATCAGGGTTTTTCGGTACATCCTTCGGAGCACCGAAATTCAAAAAGAAT
>JAMKQA010043388.1:0-19989 GCA_024699735.1 Posidonia australis | reverse complement strand
CCCAGGGAAGAGAAAGAAAGAAAAGAAAGAAGGAAAGGAATGAGAAAGAAGAGAAGGAAAGAATGGAAGCTGCACGAAACCAGACCACACGACCTCCCACGTCCGCGTGACTTGTGCAAATTGAGATCCTCCACCAGAGTACAGAGCAAACCCTCAAAACTCCCATGAGGGCCAGCACATCACCCGAACCACACCACGCCAAAAGGCCAGAAACCCACAATCCAAGCGTCAGACACCACTGAGAACGTGTCTCACATTAGGCACTAGGGCCCCCGAAGTCTAACACGCTTGAATTTCACCTTAATTATTTGGCCAAAGCACCACTTCTAAAACTTGGGTCATTACACACCACCTTGACCTTGGCCAGATCCACTCTAATGCCTTCTCAAGAAATCAAATAGCCAAGGATCATCAGCTCACTTAGCTAGAACTCACACTTGGAGAATTTGGCATACAGCTGATGATGCCTCAGAGTATCCAAAATCGTCCTCAGATGCAAGGCATGAGTCTCTACATTAGGGGAGTAGATCAACACGTCATCAACAAAGATCACAATGAACTGGTCCAGAAAAGGACTGAAAATCCTATTTATCTGATCCATAAACGCAGTCGGTGCATTGGTTAGGCCAAAAGGCATGACCGTGAACTCGTAATGCCCATACCACGTTTGGAAAGCAGTCTTCTGAATGTTTGAGTCTTGTATCCTCAACTAGGGATATCCTAACCTTAGATCAATCTTCGAGAACACAGATGAAGATTGCAACTAGTTGAACTGTCATCAATGCAGGGCAAGGGATACCTATTCTTCACTGTGATCTGGTTCAGCATTCGATAATCTATATACAACCGGAGCGAACCATCCTTCTTACGGACGAACAAGACAAGCACTCCCCATGGAAACACACTTGGCTTGATAAACCCCTTGTCCAGCAACTCCTGCAACTGAGTCTTGAGCTCTCATAACTCTATTGGCACCATGCGATAGGGAGGCTTCAACACAGCACCAGAATTGAGGATCAGATCGATTGAGAACTCTACTTCCTTGTGAGGTGGCATACTAGGCAAATTGTTAGGGAAAATGTCAGGATATTCACACACCACAAGAATGTTGTGAACACCCAACTCAGGAGAGGTGGAGGTAACTATACTCGCTAGATACCCCACGCAACCCCTGACCAAAGACTTATAAGCCTTCATAGTCAAAATGACAAGCTTAGGCTCACCCTGACACCCACCTTGTACAAAGAAAGACCCATCCTCAGGAGACCCAAAATAAACTCCCTTACGAGCACAATCGATCAAAGCGGACTATTGTGCCAACTAATCCATGCCGAGTATGACATCGTTCTCCTGTATGTCCGTCACGATCAGGTTGGCATCGAACTCTTTGCTGTTCAGTGTCAAGTTGATAGAACGCAGATACCTCCATGCCAAACTGTACTCCCCCAACAACGTGACCATGTTGAGATGAAAGGCTAGTCTGGTTGGTCTCTCTCCCAACTCCACCACGAAAGACTTAGAGACAAAGAAGAAAGAACTCCCTCAGTCAAACAACATTATGGCCACCCGACCAGCTACAATAAAAGAACCTGATGGCCAAGCAAATCAACATCACATCCATACAATCACGCAAATGTCCAGGTTACAAAGATATTACAACAATCGCAGAGGGTCACAAAACCAACTAATCATCCTTACCCTCAACTACATCTCCCAAAGTCCCAGCAGCTGGAGCTGTAATGGTAAACACCCATCCCCTAGTTGGCTGTTGTGGCGTGCTTCATGCCTTCTTAGGCAGTTCTAGGCAGGATCTCTGAACATGTCCCACCTTTTCGTAGTTATAGCACACCACCGAGGCTGAAGGCTACAGAGGATGAGGACAATATGTAGCGATGTGGCCCACTTGACCACAGTTGAAACACTGCTTTGAACCCTGTCTGACTGATGCCAACTCCGCTACTCCCTGCAAAACTCCACCGGTTTGTAGAGGAAACACTGGACCTCCCCTTCTGCTTCTTCTTAGGGCTACTAGAACTACTAGTACTTGGAGGACCGGAGAAAGAGAACTAGGAGGTAAAAGAAGACTTACCCTTCCCTTTGGGACAACTCTCCAGATAGTTTTGATGCTTTGCCTCAAAGTGATAAGCTATCCCAACCATGTCCTCCAGAGTCCGGCACCGACAACCCATCACCTTCACCCGCAGTCTTGGGTTCAAGCTGTCTAGAAACCTCTACGCCCGCTCCTCCTTAGACTCATAGGCAGGAGCGAAACGTTCCAGCCAAGCAAACTCAGTCTCATACTCAAGCACCGACATTGTGCCCTGCTCTAGACTTCGGAAATCTCGGCAAAGCTGCTTCTTCACATGAGCGGGGAAATACTTGTCATAGAAGGCCACCTTGAAATCCTTCCACTAGATGCTGACAGTGACTGAGTCTGGAAGCTTCAGCCGCCTCACAAACTTCCACCACCTACCTACCTCACCATCTAGCAGATAGGTTGCCAACTGCACCCAATGCTCCTCTAGGCACACCATGCTCTCCAACATCTTCACCACCTTCTCCAACCAAGCCTTGCTCTCCTCAGCACCGACCTTGCCCTTGAATGACGACGGATGAAGCTTCATGAACTAGCTTAGCCACGGGTCACCTGATGGCTCACTGACACTACTCTTGCTAAAGGCATGGGAGATCTCGTCTACTAAACTTCATAATTCAGCACGAATCGCCTTCCATTCGCCCACATCCTCTTAGAGCTTGGATTCCTCGATAGGAGCCTTACCCTTACGACCACGAGGAGGCATCCTACAAGGACAGAGGCAAAACACTTGCACCACAGACAAAACAACAACCAGAAAACCATAAAGAGAATCAGGTGCAGACTCTACCATGCATGTAAAACCAATAGAGTCTCTAGACTGGACACCTAAGGCTAATGCAACCTAGTGAATTTGGTACTCTAATACCAGATCTGTAACGCCCCTAATTCCCATAATAATTTAAAACAATTTAAATTATAGGAAATTAATAGCTAAATAGAAATATCAACTACCCAGAACCTATGTATGTGGCTACAAGACTCCAGACTATGTGCACTATGCTAAAACTCATCTGCATGTTTGCACCTACAACCTAAAACCACGAAGAAAGTTTAAGTGACAAAAGTCACTTAGCATGCACCCCACGAAAATGATAGTAAACAAAACTAAAATTAATTTTCCTTTAAATTCATTTCACAATTATTTTCTCTAAAATCCCACAAACCAAGTTCACAAGGTCAAAAATCACAGCAAATGTGGCCCACACTGGCCAAAACGGCAAAGAAGGCTCTAATAGCCCCAAACCACAAATAGGCCCTCAATGGCCAGAACCACATACAATGAGTCAAGAAGCCCGACACTAGGCAACCAACTCTGGCCCCAAGCAGTCATCGGGGTGCACTGCACTGCCATGACGTGCCATCCTATGCAGGAGCTGCGTCGTCCTGCTATTCTCCCACCTAGAGAACCCTCACAAAGCCAACCCGTCTAGGGAGGCAGTCTTGTCTCTCAGGATGCTACCAGATACGGAACACTGGCCACCACAGGGTACGCCTCCTCACGACGTTCTCCACATGGTGCTCAAGAGGGAGTGTCATACCTTAATACTCGACAACACTCGAGCCTCAGTGCTCACAACGACAACAGGAGTATCATACCTCTCCATCTCGCCACAAGACACTTCAACTTGCGGACCACAATCCTAGCCTTAGGACGATAGTCAAGGAGTCTCATACCTCAAAGACCCAACAACTCTCAGCCTCAGGTATCTCAGCCTTTGACCTCAACAAGGGAGACACGATCTCATGATATCTTGGCCCGCACATAGAAAACTAGGAAAAACCATTTTCCAAAATGGGTCAACTTATCTCTTTGAAAACCATTTTCAAACCATTTTATATCTTTGGAAACTCATTCAAAAATCTCGAACAAATGGCACATCAGGTGTCCCAGAAGACCACCACTGATGGCCCACGATCCCATCTCAAATAGGCAAAATAAACTAATTCAGAAAACCCATGGAAATCACATTTTATAAAATAGATGGGCCCTAGTTCGACATCCTGAAAGGGGCTTGGTATATTGAAATCTCCTGGATCGGAAGATTGTCCAAAATTGGTAGACCGAAATAGGTGCAGACATCCAAAACAGTAGACCAAAAACTAGACCGATCAACCGAAAGTTCCTAGTTTGGTAGACCGAATAAATTTGGTCGATCGAATTGGGACACAACTGTCAACATTCATAGCCAAAAAAAGGTAGACCAAAGAGATTCGACTGACTGAATTTCGACCAGAGGACTTAATTTGACAGAAAAATGGCTTACCGAAATGAATTGATATACCATTTTTTGCAAAACCAAATGTGACCATGCCGGTGGAACCCTATACGACTCCTTGGTGCATGGAAACACACGAAGAATCCCGATATAGTCACGACAAATATGGTGAATCCGAGGAAGGAGACTCGACTCGGATACACCGAAGATGGATAAGGAAAAAGAGTCGCCACCTAGTCTTTTAATGGAAAGACGAGGAAAACCAAGATGCATATGAATGCAAGAAAATTATGCAAATGAATGCATGTATGCTCCATGCCTACTGGATGCAACACCTAGCCATTGCGGGCCAAAGAAAGGATAAGGATTCTTGTTATGCATGAGGAAGGTGTTAGACAGCCCCATACGCTCGAAGAATTCGGTCTTTCAAGGTTAACCGCTTGCTCATGATCTAGTGTGTGTTTGCTTGTCTACTCCTAATGTACATGTCTAAGATGAATGCGAAAACATGACAAATCTCCAAGAAACAATGAATAAAAGAGAAATGATAAGGAAAACAATCCAAGGGACAATGTAGGAATTGAAAATGTCGCTTTACTGTATGCCCTTGGGCGATGAGGAAAACCAAGTAAAAATCAGAAATGTTTAGAAAAGTATCACGCAAAATAGTGGAAACTAGGGAAAATTTAAGAAAATCAAATAAGAGAAAATAATCCTCATTCAAGTCCATGTCGGCATTGTCCAGCCTATTAATGTATGCCCTCGGACGATGAAAATCCAAATCAAATCAAAATCATGAAACTCAGAAGAAATCTAGAAAACAATGTTAAGACTGAGTTTGGAAAGAGCTTGAAATGTGTGTGCAAGATACAAGAAGATATGCATGAGAATATATATTAAAAAAATGTCAAGATGTACAAATGAATGCATGGATGGAATAAGCAAGTTTCTAGGGGCTTTTGTGAAAAAATTACATGTTTTTGGGTAAAGACTGGGTTATTCAAGGTTTAATCTGTAAATGTTCCAAGAAACATATTTCTATGCAATTTTATGGACGTTGGGGGTTAAATGTGCAAAACAGTGCATTTTGAGTAAAAACTGAGATTCCTAGGGTCTAATATGTAAATGTGCAAGAAAAATGTGTGTTAGTGAAATTTTAGATAAATTCAGGGTTAAATGTGCAAATCTATGTGTTTTTGGGTGAAAATAGGAATTTCCAAGGTCTGATTTGTAAATGTGCCAAAAAACATGTGTTCAGTGCAATTCAAGAGAAATTTAGGGTTAAATGTGCAAATCATTGGACTAAAGATGAAAGAAAACAAAATCTGAGGATTTCTATCAAAGATTAAGGACCTAAAAGTTTATAAAAAATAGTACAAGGGCCATTCTGAAAATATTCCAAAACAAAACATTAATAAAACTTTTTAAAAAACAAATGTAAGGATTAAGATGCAATATGCAAGGACTTAAATGCAAGAAAAGAAAAGACGAAAGAGTTTTTAACAAGAAATTTTAAAAAAATGAAACGAAGGTCGTAGGTGATTGAACCTCACCAACGACGACCACTTGAGAAGCCATCCAGGGCTTCCCCAACACTTGATCAAGCATCCAATCATTTGATAAGCAGAAGGGAAGAAAGAGGAGAGGATCTGTTGGCTTCAATCGAGCATCGGATGGCTAGAAGCTTCCACCCACCTCCCATGCTTCGAGTGAGAAGTTGGGGAGCAGTTCTAAGCCATCTGTTCCCTATGAGGTATATTTGGCTTCTACTCTGATCTGGCCACTTGTCTTGCCAATAACTCCTCTCAAGCATTTGTATTGATGTTTGCAGGAATCAGGGAACTATGATGGGTGACTGCTTGACCCAAGCCATTACAGTGAGAGTCCCCGCTTTGTAGTAAGTTTTCGACTTGAACGCCTTACTTGTATGTTGAATTTGATATGCCATATAATATATCTACTTTCTATATTCTTTGACAAACTAGTGACTCTTAGTAGGTGATGCAGTGTCAGTAGACACCCATGCTTGAGCACTTCTAGCATCTGCTGGAGTTTCAACGAGAGTTTCTCTTGCATTAGACTCCTTTTGGCAGGCTGTTGAGGATTCCTACCATACATGGCCATTGCTAGTACTTTCAGGAACTAGTGGAAAGGTGGTGATGACATGAGATGCACACTTTCCACTTGTCATTTGAAGAGTTGGTAGTGTTGCTAGAGCATTGGGCCCTACTGACAGGCTTGAGTTTCGATGGAGAGCCTATTGTGGGCAGGTCGCTCAAGCATATGCCTTTGTGCTGGGGACGCTGGGGAAAGAGGCTCCAAAACTAGCATAGATAACTTACAGTGTTACGTTGAGTTGGCTAGGGGAGTGGATAGAGTTGTGGCTAGATCTAGAGCCTGGCTTGTACGAGGCGGCACACGTTCTATGCCATTTCTTGCTAGAGCTGATTGGCCTCATTTTTTGTGACACTTTGGGATACTGTGTTTTTATTGTGTGGCTACCCTATATCACTAACACTAGTTGACTGTATTAGTACGATTGGCGCAGTGCCAACTATGCATGGCTCCTCTGCAGCTTAGACGACGTGTAGTGGGGACGTCGATCCTATGTGGGGTTGTATCCCCTGCTTACAGTAAGTGCCAAATTTGTTTAAATTCACATTGAACTACCTATATATTTGTTAACTAACATGTTTGTGCTTTGCTTTAGCAGTAGGGCTATGGAGCATGTGATGTGGGGCACTATTTCTTCCGCATGTGCCGTGAGCTTCTTCGACTGTCTCGGCAATGGGTTGAGCCAGATCACTAGGCTATTACTGTTGTATATAGTTACGAGACATACGAATATCTACTAGATTTGTTCTGCCTTGAAGATGTAAGTGTTGTTTTCTGTTTTGCTATGCACACATATTTGTGACATGCCATGTTCTGACATTTAGATCTGTCCTACAGGTGAACCTTTGCCCTTCCCAGCACTACTAGGGACTTGACTAGGCGCTGTGGCATTTTGCTTGGTAGTTGTGCAGGAGGCAAATAAAGTTTTAGTGCCTAAAGAGATATGCATACTACCTCTTGGTTGCGTACACCACCAGTTTACTGACTTGTTCGTCCACTTCCCTTGCCAGAGGATATGAGCTCTCAAGTTACCACTTGAGTTTTGGCGCAAGAAGAAAATGCACTTGCCAAAGCTAGTCGGACTAGATATGCCATTCGAACTACTTGCTATGAAGAGTACCTAGCTTGGTTTGAGCAAGATGGGAAACCTCACTTGTTTAGCATAGAGGTTTGTGAGGAGCAATCGGGCATGTGGTTTAAAAGTACTTGGGGTTAGGTAAAGCAATCGTTTCTACTTTTGCCTTTACTGTTCTGTCATTTATGCGATATGTTGACTCAATCGTGCACTACAGGGCTAAATATGTTGACCTCAAGGAACAACAAGTAAATATGTTGCCCTTTCCTTGATAGCAAGCTCCACTTATATTACTGATTTTGACATTTTTCAATAAAGAGGTAGTGTACATGGCCAACGTGAGGGTAAGCATTTAAAATTTAATTTCTTGTTTGTTGCTTACACTATCTGATACTAATATGCTCCTTTGCTTTTCTTTTCAGGAGGGGTCTTCCTGCAGCAATGTAAATGTGACCTCTAGCTCAAAATACATGGTTGAGAGCGATAGCTGAGACAATGGTGACTTAGGGGGAGTGTCCACTGTAACGACTCCCAAGTCGCTACCACTCAACCTAGCTACAATTTTTTATTTTATTAATATTATCTTACTCCCAATGCACTTTTTGCCAGGATGAATGACCTGGAGAAAGCTCTACGTCGTGTGCAAGGCGGGGACCACCAGTCTTTCTCCTTCCAAGACCTCTGCTACTTCCCAGAGGTGATACTCCCTCCGAACTTCCATATCCCGGAATTCGAGAAATATAATTGGAAAGGCTGCCCAATTTCACATCTTCGGGCGTAATATGGCGATCTTGGTCAGCTACAGGCTAACGAGAGACTTCTCATTCGCCTCATCCAGAAAAGTCTTACAGGTCCAGCTCTAAAATGGTTCACATCATTGGATATGTCTACTATAAAGACCTGGAATGATTTGAGCCAAGCTTTTCTGGAGCAGTACTCTTTTAACCTCAACATGGTCCTAAAGCGTGAGGACCTGGTCGCCACCAAGCAGAAGCCCCACGAGCCGTTCGGGGAGTACGTTGGGCACTAGCCAGCCCTCACTTCAGAAGTGCGCGATAGACCTTCTGACGAAGAGTCTATCGAAATAATAATTCGAGGGGGCATAGCCAGCCACTGGGGCTCTGCTAAGCATCCAACCTATTACCACCTTTGCATCCCTGATCAGAGCTGGCACTTGTGTTGAGAGCACACTAAATAGCAGAAGCTTCCCTGCATTAGCAGCATTCGCAAAGCAAACCATGGTTTCAGGGGAGACTAACAACAACAACAGTGACAACAACAGTTACGGTTGGAAGAAGGATTCTGCTAGGAATGTTGTGGCATACGTAGGAGCTCTTGTTATGCCAGCCAACGTGGTGAGCTCGCCAACTCAAAATCAGGTTATTTACTCCCCTGCACCTAGAGCACCACGAACTGCACAAATCACTACCACCGCCGAACCAGTCTACCAGCCCGCATCGGCAAGGCAAGGGCCCTATCAGGGATCAAGGTGGCTGCCACGACTTGAGAGAGATTACACTCCTCTGGTCGAGCCACTAAGTGTCATATTTCCTAAGGTAGCGTTACTACTGAGGCTTCCAGAAATCCGCCCACCACCGAACCCACTTCCGTCGTGGCTTAAAGTGGATTTATTCTGAAGTTTCCATAGAACCACGGGGCATTCCACAGATAACTGCTATACACTCTGGAATGCAATTCAGAGCCTGATTGACCGAAAGGTCATCAATATTCACACACAGGAGGCAGAGTCTAGGCCCATTGCATAGACACCACATTCATCTGCATTCACATCTAGTAACATAGTCAACCGGCCTTTGCCTGAGCATGCGCCTGGAACCTCGGGAGTTTGTTTCCTTTCTTCAGATGCGGTTGAACCTTTTGATCCTTCTCTCCTCATCCATGATGTTTCAGAACTGTTCTCCTATCAATTGAGTCAATTCTTCATTGAAGCTTCCAACTCTGCTGTCAATATGATCTAGTTAACTGCTCGACCATGGCGCACGGCTACCAGACCCACCATGCAATCCACCCTACCAACAATTAGCCTACTAGCCAAACCAAGACCTGGCCCGACCCACCAAACGCCAACACCTACTCTGCCAGTTTCAGCCCCAGTGGAATTGAGGGCCCATGCTCTTATGGTCATCAATTTGACACAGGATACTCACCGCATGCCTTATAGCTATATTGCTGAGATGTGTGCTGAGGTAACGCGGTCGAGAAGGATAAACAAGGCCCCGATCCCAGCAAACAAAACCAGTCAGCCTGTGACTTCATCCTCCCAAGCAAAAAACCATATTCCCAGTCCAATCCCTGAAGAGACAATCACAAGAGCTAACCCCACCGTCAAAGTTGACCCGTCTGTAGCCGACATCACTGCCCAGCTAAAAAAGGTCAAAGTAGACATCTCCATCTGGGACTTAGTCCATACTTCGACCGAACATAGAGAGGCATTTCTCTGAGTTTTTCAGGCTGCTCATGTTTCCTCAACCATACAACCATCGACCTTGGAGAACATGGTAGGGATGATAGCCACGCCAGAGGTCATTTCTTTCTCTAGTTCCGAGCATCCTCCAGTAGGGACTAGTCATAACCAACTTTTATTCATCACGGTGCAATACCAAAATTTTTGCATCCCTCTCACTTTGGTCGATAATGGCACTGGTTTGAACATCTGCCCTTTGCGAACTACAAGTCAGGTCGGCTTTAAATCGGAGGACATTACTCCTGCAGTGAAAGGAATGACAGCAATTGACAACACGCACCACGATGCCTTGGGGATCTTGGTCATTCCCTTAATCATTGGTCCTGCTCGTTTTGAGGTCGAATTCTATGTTGTTGACCTCAAGCCATCTTTCAATCTTCTGCTTGGGCACTCTTGGCTCCACAAGCATCAGGTTATCCCCTCAACCTTTCACTGTATGATTAGGTTCCGCTGGAACAACGACATTGTCATTGTGATGGTGGAAAACCTTGAAAAAGAGAGGGTTGAGGCAGTCTCTTCAGTGTAGCTCCATACTGTCCATTTTGACTCCAAACCCACTGATGTGCTCTATCGTGTCAACCGTTTTGAACCGATCAATTTTATTCCGATTCTCGAGCGTGCCAGTCATTTGGCCACTTTTGGCAACCCCTTTTTGATGGTCGAGAATCTATGTCAGAGATGGGGGTACGAGAAAGGAGCACCTCTCGGGCGAAATAGCCAGGGGTTCACAGAACCAATTGCCGCAGAGAGGAGACACGAATTTGAAGGACTGGGATATGAGCAGAAGCCACAAGACGGATACGCGAAGCGTCGTAAGTTCCAAAACCTCGCTATTCTACGAAATTTAAACAACTTTGTTAGCGTGGGATTACTGGATCCCCATCGGAGTTTGGTGCTTGCAGAACCTGAGCTGGACAAGGCAGTCGATGGGCCAGAGTGGGTATGTGTAGAGGATTACTATTCAAAAGAGGAAATTACGGACTTCAGAATGGATTCAACATCATCCATGCTACCAGCGATAGCTATGCTAGCATTGCCACCTCTAGAGTTAGCGGAGGATCTTTCTACCAATCCAGATGCAGTTAGTCCTAAAGGGATTGCATCCAGAACAGCCGGAATCAGTGCCTGAGGTGTTAAGAACTACCAGTGCCTATTATGTGGATTTCGCTTCCGATGAAGAGGAGGGGAATGCTGTGGTAGCACAGGTGGATAGCATGCTCAGTGATTTGGAAGTTCTATTTCAAAAGCAGTTGGCGGTACTGGCCGAGGATGCGCAAAGTGAGCTTAGGCGCAAGAAAGGAAAGGCAATACTGACAGAGTACACTAAGGAGCAGGCAGTTGCACAGGGTCAGTCTGCTATCATGACCCTGGAGGAGAATAAATCTTTAAACGCTAGACCAGAGGAGTTCATCTCCTATCCGTCTTGAGGCGGGTCTAGGTGGTACTATCAGTCCTGGCTCCACTTGAGTAGTGGGGTCCAAAAAAAAAAAGATCCTGAGATAGGCTTAGGAAGGAACCCGGGCGGCAACACTCACATCAGTCAGACAGAGGACAGCTACCCACTTGTTATACATGTTGTACAAAGACAGCATGATAATGAAAGCTTTTGTTTACCAAAAGTGGAACAGTCAGACACAAGTTCAAAAATAGCAGAGCCAGGAGTCATCAAGGATGCATACAAGAAGACTAGGGTTACAGTGACCATTCTAAAACACCATCAAGGGCAGAATGCTGAGAAAATGTGCACCTTTGAAGACACAGATTCAACATGCCAGCAAGAAATCTTTCCTAAGCTTATTGCATACGGAGAAGAGGATGATGCAGAAGTGGAAAAGGAAAGTCACGATGCACCGAAATTCCAGCCTTACGATGATGATCCCGAAGGACCGAACATGTATGTAGAAGAAGAAACTGAGACTGTGAATATTGGCACCAATGAAGATGTCAAGGAAGTGCGGATAAGCGCTAGACTCACAGCACAGGCCAGAGCAGAACTTGTTGAGCTTCTCTGGGAATATGCAGATATCTTTGCCTGGAGTTAGGATGACATGGTTGGGTTAGACGTCGAGGTAGTGGTACATACCCTACCGCTTAAGCCTGATGTCAAGCGAGTCAAGCAAAAACTGCGCAGATGGTGACCACAGTGGCTCTTGAAATTGAAGGAATAATGAAGCAGCACAAAGTTAACTTCCTGAAGGTCGTCCTTTACCTGGAATGGTTAGCGAATGTGGTTCCGGTACCCAAGAAAGATGGTCGGGTCCGAATGTGTATCGATTACAGAGATTTAAACAAAGCCAGCCTAAATGATGATTTTCCACTCCCACACTTTGATGTACTGGTAGACAACACTGCAGGACATAAAATGTTGTCATTCATGGAAGGATTTTCAGGATACAATCAAATCCGAATGGCAGAAGAAGATATGTTGAAAACATCCTTTATTACCCCATGGGGAGTGTTTTGCTACAGAGTTATGCCATTTGGGCTCAAGAATGTTGGGGCCACATATCAGAGGGCAATGACAGCTTTATTCCACGATCTCATGCACCAAGACATCAAGGTTTACGTGGATGATATGATTGCTAAGTTGAAAGAGCCTGAAGAACACATTGGTTGTTTAAGGAAGCTCTTTAACCGCTTGAGAAAGTATAAGTTGCGTTGAACCCCAACAAGTGCGTATTTGGTGTGTCATCAGGCAAACTACTGGGATACATCATTAGCCAAAGGGGAATCGAGGTAGATTCAAGCAAGGCTAAAGCCATCATTGAGATGCCTCCCCTCACAACAGAGAAAGAAGTCCGAGGGTTGCTGGGGCGGTTGTAGTATATCAGCCGATTCATCGCTCAGTTGACACCAATTTGCGAGCCAATCTTTATGCTCCTAAGAAAGAACGCACAGATTCGCTAGGGTGAGGAGTGCCAAGAAGCATTTGACAAAATCAAGAAACTCTTGGCGAGACCACCAGTCTTAGTTCCTCCGACACTAGGGCGTCCTCTGTTGCTCTACTTGTTAGTGACACAGCATTCAATGGGCGCAGTCCTTGGTCAGCATGACGAAACAAGTCATAAGGAGAAGGCCATTTATTGTCTGAGTAAAAATTTCAATGATTGCAAAGTTAAGTACACTGCAATCGAGAAAGTTTGCTTGTCCCTCGTCTGGGCCACACAGCACTTAAGGCACTATATGATGGCATATCTAGTTCTAATACTGTGCCGACATGATCCTATGAAATACCTCTTTCAGAAGCCAGCACTGGTGGGTAGGTGTGTCAAGTGGCAAGTACTTTTGTCTCAGTTTGACATCACTTTTGTCACTCAGAAGTCGATGAAAGGATAGGCTGTGGCAGATCACTTAGCAGACTTACCCTTGCCAGAGTACCAACCCTTGCAGACTTAGTTTCCTGATAAGGACATATTGTTCACCATGGAAGAAGAGGAGCTGCTAGTCCCTTGAGATAAAGGTCAGTGGCAACTCTACTTTGATGGCGTAGTTAACAGGAGAGGCATGGGTATCAGTGCAGTGTTGGAAACTCCGCATGGACAGATGATCCCGCTTGCTCGAAAGTTAACCTTTGTGTGCACCAATAATGTGGTGGAGTATGAGGCATGTATCCTTGGCATGCGAGCGGCATTAGAACATGGTGCAAGGAGATTACATGTGCATGGGGATGCCATGGTAGACATCTCTCAAGTTAATGGCAACTGGAGAACAAAGACTGGAAATTGGTTCCATACCACAATCATCTCTTGAAGCTGATGACCAAGTTTGAGGAGATACAATTTTCCTTTATGAACAGGGCGAAGAATGCTTACGCAGATGCACTGGCCACTCTTACATCCTTGTTGTTCATACCAAAGGATGACACAGTAAAGGTGTCAATAGCCTGCACAGACCAGCTGGCACACTGCATGAGCATAGAAGAAGTGGATTCCACAACAGAGCTCCCCAGGTATCACGACATCAGAGCTTACTTGGAAACCGGGAGTCATCATCCAGATGCATCAGCAACAGATAGAAAGATTATGGTCTGACTGGCCTCAAAGTATGTGTTTGGAGCAGGTCACTTGTATAAGAGGTCTTACAATCAGATGCTTCTACGCTATCTTGATAAAAAGGAGGCCGATACAGTAATGTTGCAAGTGCATGTCGGGACATGCGGGCCTCACATGAATGGAGTATTATTGGCCAAGAAAATAATGCTACAAGGCTATTTCTGGTCAACCATGGAGACGGACTGCTGCCAGTTTGTGTGAAGATGTCATAATTGTCAAGTCCATGGTAATTTTATTCATGCACCACCATAGCAGCTCCACAGCATGTCACCACCTTGACCTTTCTCCACATGGGGAATAGACGTCATAGGAGCTATCTGCCTAGCAGCTTCCAATGGGCATCAGTACATCTTAGTAGCAATTGATTGTTTTACGAAATGAGTGGAGGCAGCTTCTTACAAGACAGTGACCACCTCCGTAACAGAAAAGTTCATCAGGAACAACGTCATCACCCGTTACGGGGTCCCGCATTCCATCGTTTCCGATAATGGGACAAACTTCACAGCCAAAAAGGTTGAGGATTTCCTACAGGAGTTCCATATCAGGCATCATAAGTCCTCCCCATACCATCCTCAGATGAACGATGCAGTAGAGTCCACCAATAAGAATCTAACAAAGATTCTTAAAAAGATGGCGGAGATACATAAGGACTGGCATGACAAGCTCTCATACACTCTGTGGGCTTATAGAACATCAGTCCGGACCTTAATAGGGGCGACTCCATATTCTATGGTGTATGGCATGGAAGCAGTCCTGCCAATAGAAGTGGAGATATCATCGCTCAGAGTCCTGAAAGAAGCAGAGCTGGATGAGGTGGAGTGGATTAAGGACCGCTTAGTTCAACTGAACTTGATAGATGAGCATCGATTGCAAGCTATGCATCATGCACAATGCTATCAGAAGCACATGGCCAAAGCTTATTAGAAGAAGGTCCGACCAAGAAGCTTTTTGCCAAGGGACCTGGTCTTGAGAGCAATACATTTCCCTGATAGTCGTGGCAAGTTAAGGCCCAACTGGCATGGACCATTCGTGGTCAAGCAAGTCTACTCCGGAGGGGCTATCATCCTTGAGGACATGGACTGCGTCGAACAGTTAGAGCCAGTTAATTCATGCTACCTGAAAAAGTACTATTAGTGATCATAAACAATGTGTCCTCACTCTGCGACATTAACACTTCCCGCCATGCATACATGAATTCATGTTCTTCCTACATCCATGTAGTTTTGCATCATAGCACGTACTAATTCCCCATTCAGCATATGCACTTATAGGTCGATGTTTTTCATCATCACATGCATGGATCTTAGTCCGGTGATGATAAGCGGAATAAGCCTGCCAACGTTGGGAATGCGTAGCACCTCCTCAGGTAGATACTATTCAGGAACCTAGGGAGAGAGGGAGCCACCTTTCGTTGTGAATTGGGCGAAGTATCCAAGCCGCTCAAGCACCCTACACCTCCCAGAGGGAGATAAAATGTTAGGGGTGAGAGTGAGAGCGTGAGAAATAAAACAAAAATATATATCTATAAAAGGGCATAAAAGAATAAGAAGACAAATGTCGCAGATAGAAGTCAGTCCTAAAGAGAGAGGCGTGATGGGTAGCTCTGTCCCTCCAATTTATCTTGGAGAGGAGTTAGAGTGAATACCTGGAAGACATGTTCCAAACGGGTCTAGCCAACCCTTAAACAACAACAGTTCCCCACCATGGACCAGGTACCTATTACCTCCAAGGTAGGGATACGAACTCACATGCCTATGAGGGAGAAAGAACAAAGAATGAATAAAGTAAAAAAAGCAGGGGTATGGTCCAGTGGGGTTTGGAACAGAGCCCAAGACACAGTGTCATATTTCCAGAGAGCCACCCAAAAACTAGGGGCTTGGATAGAGTCTCGTGAGGTTTGGTGTTACCATTCCCTTGTATACTTGGCGATAAGCATCCCAATGCTGAGGGCACCAATAAGATCCCACAAATCATTCAGCATGCATGCATCTCTTTCCACAAATATCATCCTAAAAGTGTCACAGAGCACTATGCGATTCTCTTAGCTAGGATGTGACAACGACGTTCAGTCTAAGAGAACCAGGAGGACACCGCCTAAACCAGGGGCATGTAAGCTGCTCTCGTCGGTTAGGGCCACTTATGTCAAACCAGGGGCATGTTAGCTATCCTATGGTTAGATGCACTGAGCCAGTACTCAACTAGGGGCATGTAAGCTTCTCTGACTGGTTAAGAGGCATCCGTGCTCGACCAGGGGTATGTCAACTATCCTATGGTTAGACGCTTTGAGCCAATGCTCGACCAGGGGCATGTCAGCTGCTTTGTAGGTCGAAGATCCCAGTAGTCTGCTGGGAGGTACAATCATCAAATAATCCCGATCCCCTAGGTTTGAGCGGTCATATCTCATTACTTGGGTACCTGGTCAAAATTGGTTGACAGCCAAGACCTCCCCTCAGGGTTGTGCACAAGATTTAGACTGTTCAGTAACTCCTTGTTCAGTCAGTTGTAGTTTACAGCTGCTTTAGACTAGTTTCTTTGATTCTTACAATACCATTGCGTAGTATCTTTGATCTGTCTGCTTTGATTTTGCTAAGTACTGTTGAATGAAGCAAAATTGAAATTTGTTTCTAAAACAATGTTTTTGAGCATGTCTTGCAAGAGATCGTTTACCCCTTCTGAGGAGTCTCGAGCCAAGAAAGCTGAAACACCCTACGGATCATGGGTTTCCCAACTATGGTTGTGCCCACACATTTCTCAGAGGTTCTCCAAGCATGGATCAAGTAGTTGACTGAAAGTGATCACGACAAGCTGCGGATTTGGGGAATCTCTTCAAAGCTTCTGGAGACCAGTCATCATGTATTCCTCTTTGGGAGAGTCGAATAGACCCCAACCTTGGAATAGGTCCACAGAATATGTGGTCTACAGAGGTTCCTGGGACCCACCGTATTCAAGTGGCGTGATGGGTATTCTTCAGTCTTGAGTGAGCTAACTAGCCTATCAACTAGTCATTGTGGTCGTCAGCTCATCTATTCAGATGGACATTCTCCTATGCTGTGGCTAGCCTACTTTGACAAAATAGCTGGAATGCGCACCTCCCTAGGTGATGAGCTTTAATTGAAAGGCTTTGTTGTCTGCTTCCTGGGAGAATTGATCTTCAGCCATGGCCGAATGGTTGTAAACAATGAAGTCGCTGAGATCGCTTTGGCAGTTGTTACCCGACAAATAGATTTGGCCCCAGTCATCCTGGTAGAAACCTACCGGGCTCTAGACCGATCACTGCGCCGCTGCGACACTTTTATGGTTGTGGAGCTCTTGTACCGGTATGGTTGGGCACACATCTGGGTGTGGTAGTCTTACACCTGCAACGATCAGCCTTCAAATCCTACTGTCAAAGTGGCCATGCGCACACGCTCACCTCAGTTTAGAAAGAGTATGAGCATTTAGAAAGCTTGACAGAACAGAAAATCATCTGGCGCATTATTCCTTCGGCTGCGCATAACTTTGAGGCCTTCTTCAACATAACTGACATGTAGCTTATCGTCCTGCCGGGGTTGACTGGTGGAGTTGAATATCACCTAGTCCGTGTGATGCGGCAGTTCGATTACCAACAAGATGTGTTTGTTCAGGGGCAAATGCCAGCACGGTTCCAAGAATACCCTTTGAGCTCTTATACAATGACTAAGGAGCTCTCTCGCCTGCTCAGTGGCTCCATACAATCGAAGGATCTTGCAGTCATAGTGGGGAAGAGTTGCACGATAAATTACGAAGCCGAAGTCGAAGAGACCTGGCCAATCTACAGTGCCGTCTCGAGCCGTACGCTCTTTGCCAAAGTCTCGGGCTCCAAAAGATCCAAAGATGACGTAGATTCTTGACATTCATGTCATGTTACTGGTTCTTTGCAAGCTCAAGTACATGTAATCACTTCATTGACTCTGATAATAAAATTCTTCAGAATGTTTCTGGCCAGCTTGTTTGATTGCTTATGGTTGATGTGGAACAAAGATCGCCATTTCGACAGCATGCGCATTACTAGTGCAGGATTCTACTTTCTTCTGTCTGTCGACTTGGCACTGGGGACCACCCAAATAATAGTAGAGTATCTTGTTTTATTGCCCTGACCTGGAAGAATGAAGTCTTCATAACTTCTGTACCAGATAGGGCGGAATTCCCCCTCTCGCCTCTGAGTTCCTATCCAGACGGACAGAGTCAAGGCAGCCTTTCTCACCTTTGAGTTCCTATCTGGATGGACGGAATTAAGGCACCCCCTCTCGCCTTTGAGGTCCTATTCGGACGAATGGAATCAAGGCACCCCTCTCGCCTTTGAGGTCCTATTCGGATGGATGGAGTCAAGGCACCCTCTCTCGCCTTTGAGGTCCTATCCGAACGGACGGAATCAAGGCACCCCTTTCTCGCCTTTGAGGTCCTACCCGAACGGACGGAGTCAATGCACCCTCTCTCGCCTTTGAGGTCCTATCCAAATAGACGGAATCAAGGCACCCCCCTCTCACCTTTGAGGTCCTATCCGAACGGACAGGATTAAGGCACCCCCTCTTGCCTTTGAGGTCCTATCCGAATAGACGGAATCAAGGCACCCCCCTCTGGCCTTTGAGGTCCTATCCGGACAGACGGAATCAAGGCACCCCCTTCTCACCTTTGAGGTCCTATCCAAATGGGCGAAGTCAAGGCACCCTCTCTCGCCTTTGAAGTCCTATTTGAATGGACAAAAACAAGGCACCCCCTTCTCGCCTTTGAGGTCCTATCCGAACGGATGGAATCAAGGCACCCCCTCTCACCTTTGAGGTCCTATCCAGACAGACAAAATCAAGGTACCCCCTCTTGCCTTTGAGGTCCTATTCGAACGGACGGAATCAAGGCACTCCCCTCTCACCTTTGAGGTCCTATCCAGAGGAACGGAATCAAGGCACCCCCTTTCTTGCCTTTGAGGTCCTATCCAAATGGACGGAGTCAAGGCACCTCCTTCTCGCCTTTGAGGTCCTATCCGAACGGACGGAATCAAGGCACCCCCCTCTCGCCTTTGAGGTCCTATCCAGACGGACGAAATCAAGGCACCCCCACTCGCCTTTGAGGTCCTATCCGAAAGGATGGAGTCAAGGCACCCCCTCTTGCCTTTGAGGTCCTATCTGGACGGATAGACGGAATCAAGGTCTCCCATTTTCTCCTGTCTAGACTACCAGATGTAATCTAGATGTTCCCTTCCCTGGTTCGGTTTGTCTGGACGAACCTCAATGTCCCTTTGTTGTTTTGAGTGCTGCTCCAAATGGATGTAATCAAAGCAAAGGTTGTTCCTTCCCTCCTGTAGGTTGGTAGCCCGAACTACTCTGATGACTTCCGTGATCAGTTACTTCCCGATCTACAAGCACTATGAGTCTTGTCGATGCTTCTCTCGACAAGTGTGATAACCAGTCATGTCTTTTAGGAGCTGATTGGTCGTCAACTTGTCAGTATTTGGTCATCTGTATTGTCTTCTCTGATGTTTGGCTTTGGCTATGGCGACGGGACCTCTGGATTTCATGTAAGGGGTGGCTTGTCCCTTAGACTGCTTGGATTTCATGCAAGGGGTGGCTAGTCCCTTGGGCTGCTTGAATCTTTGGGATGTTCGCTTCGACTCCTCCCCAAGGTAAGTGGTAGGGATAGAGTTGGCCTACTTGCCTCTCTCTGTTAGGGTTGGCTTCTGTCTTCGCCTTCTATCTTCTTATTTCTTTTATGCCCTTGCGGATATTTTTAATTTTTTTATTTTGGCTCACACTCATGCTCGCTCCTAACATTTTATCTCCCTCAGGAGGTGTAAGTCCCGTGGGAGTTTGGACACTTCACCTAACCATGTTTGGATGGTGGCTCCCTCACTCGCTAGAATGTCTAGGTAGTGACAACTGAAGAGGTGTAGACCCTTCTCAAGCAAGCTAGCTATTCCGATTCTCGTCATCGGGATG
>JAMKQA010043387.1:0-14737 GCA_024699735.1 Posidonia australis | reverse complement strand
AGAAATTGAAACATCTTACTCATCCGCCACCTGATGTCAAGTCTGATTCGTATGAAGATTGGTTGGCTGATGATGCTGCTGTGATCACATGGATGGCGGATAGTATGGAGCCTGCAGTTGCTCGTGGAGTCCTTTCTCTTAAACCAGCCAAGAACAGTTGGGATACCCTTCGGTTGACATATGGTCATGAAAAAAACATCTCCAAGGTTTGTGAAATATATGAGCAGTTATTTATCCTGAGACAATGTGACAAGTCAGTCCAAGATCTGTTTACTACTCTGCAGGCTCTTCTAGAAGAATTAGAGGTCCATCAGCCCTTGACACCTGACATCACTCGTCAGAGCAGGTACCGTGAAGAGCTAGCAGTGGCCGTGTTTCACACTGCCCTCAACCCTGATATTAGTTCTCAAGTCCGTGGTCAAGTATTAGCTGCCGATACTCTACCTGACCTCCGGACAACCTTTGGTAAGGTCCTCCGAGTTTCTACGACGGCCTCCTCTACAGTTTCTGAGTCCTTTGCCTTAGTTGCCACTAAGGGACGTGGTCGTGGTGGTTCATGTGGTCGGGGCCGCTCTGATAGTGGTAATCGTCACAAGTGTACACATTGTGGCAAGTCTAGACATCGCATTGAAAGATGCTGGGATTTACATGACCGTCCGTCCTCCTCGTCTGCACATGTCACTACTACCTCTACTCCAGCTCAGTCCACCAGTGAGGAGCAGACTGTTACCATCTCACAGGCAGATTATGACAGGTTTCTACAGCTTCAGGCCACTGATTCCACAACCACTGCCTCCTATTCCGCTTCTGCAGGTACTAGTGCTTTCTTGGCCTCTAGGGAACCCTCCTAGATAATTGATTCTGGGACTTCTTCCCATATGTCAGGTACAAAACATTTGTCTCACCGTCTGTCCCAATTATTTGATATTAAATCTGTTGCAATTGCTGATGGTAGGTCTTACTTAGTATCTGGAGAAGGGACTGTGCAAGCCTCTTCCTAACTGCATCTTGATAAAGTCCTTTATGTTCCTACCTTTCCTGTAAATCTTTTGTCCATCAGTGTTATTACCAAACAGCTTTGTTGTAGTGTAACCTTTTCTCCTTTCCATTGTACCTTTCAGGATTTGCAGACGGAGAAGATGATTGGTTTGGGCCATAAACGTGGAAATGGCGTGTACATGCTGGTCCGTGATGAAATCCCTCAAGGATTAGTGTCTGTTGCTTCTACTTCTGAGTCGTCTTCTCTATGGCATTACCGTTTCGGCCATCCTTCTCACCGTCGTCTTCAACAGGCTTTGCCATGGGTAACTGTGTCACCTTTTGATTGTGAGTCGTGTCAGTTGGGAAAGCATCATCGTGCTTCCTTCAAGTCGTTGCGTCTAGTGTCTAGTTCCACCTTGTTTACATTAGTGCATTGTGATATATGGGGTCCCTTCAGAGTTGGGTTTGTATCAGGTCATCGTTATTATGTTTCGTTTATTGACGATTTTTCCAAAGTGTCATGGATATATCTGTTGAAAGATTGTGGTTCTATATTTGATGTTACTCAAATCCTTTGTTTCAGAAATAAAAAATCAGTTTGGAGTTACTATCAAATGTTTGCGTACTGATAATGCTCTGGAATTTGTTTAACACAGAATCCACTCCTTTTGTACCTCTCTTGGTATTCTGCATCAAACTACCTGTCCTCACACCTCTCAGCAAAATGGAGTGGCAGGAAGAAAACACAGGCACCTTCTTGATGTTGCTCACACCATTATGCTTCATATGAAAGTGCTCAAATATCTGTGGTCTGATGCGATTCTTACCGTGACATATCTCATTAACAGGATGCCCTCCGCTCCTCTTGGGGGAGCAATTCCTATTACACGTCTTCAGCAAGATACTTTTCTGTTTTCTTTGCCTCCCAGAGTTTTTGGGTGTACAGCTTTTGTCCAGGATCTTTCTCCTGGCCTTGACAAACTGTCTTCTCAGGCCATTAAGTGTGTATTTGTGGGGTACTCCAGAACTCAACAAGGATACCGATGCTTTCACCCCCCCACTGGCAAGTATTATGTTTCGACTGATGTCACCTTTTATGAGTCCTCCCCATACTATGGTGAGGCTAGTGTTGAGGAGTCCAGTGTTGAGTCTGTTCCCCTACCTGTAATTGTTCCTACCACATCAAATCCATCTTCCGTTCTGGTGAATCCCACTCCTTTACAGGTATATCATCGTCGCCAGCGACCGCCACCTCCACCTCCGGCGCAACCAAGCTCTTCCTCTGATGCAAATCTCCCACAGAATGACCTTCACTTGCCCATTGCCCTAAGGAAAGGTACTCGTTCTTCTACTGCTTACCCTCTTTCCAACTTTGTTACTTATGACTCTCTACATCTACAATTCTGTGCCTTTGCCTTGTCTCTTTCCACTGTGTCTATTCCCAGGAATCTCCAGGAAGCACTTTTACACCCGCAATGGAAGGCTGCTATGGATGAAGAGGTGACTGCCTTGGTAGCCCGTGGCACTTGGGAATTGGTGGCTCGTCCTGTAGGAACCCACGTAGTTACCTGTCGATGGGTATACATAGTCAAATACAAAGCAAATGGCACCGTTGATCGATACAAGGCCCGACTAGTCGCTCGGGGATTCACACAGACGTATAGGCTTGATTATGATTAGACCTTCTCCCCAGTTGTCCGTCTTAATTCTATCAGGATTGTTCTCTCTGTGGCTATCAACCACTCCTGGGATATTTGTTAGCTAGATGTCAAAAACGCCTTCTTGTATGGTGATCTCTCAGAAACAGTTCTTATGGAGCAACCTCTAGGGTATGTTGCTTAGGGAGAGAACAGGGTATGCAGACTCAGGAAGGCGATCTATGGCCTAAAGCAGAGTCCCAAAGCATGGTTTGAAAAATTCAACAAAGTTGTGATGCAAGCAGAATTCCGACAATGTGTTGTAGATCACTCAGTCTTCTACAGGCAATCTGCGCAGGGGTGTGTGATTCTTGTGGTCTATGTAGATGATAGTCTGGTGACAGGCAGTGATCAGGACGGCATCAAGGAGGTAAAAGATCATTTAGCAGCTCACTTTGCAATCAAGGATCTGGGAAAACCAAGGTACTTTCTTGGAATCGAGTTCGCTTATGCAAAGGAGAGAATTATGCTATCTCAAAGAAAGTATGTTCTTGATCTCCTTCAGGAAACAGATCTCTCGGGATGCAAACCACAAAGCACACTTGTTGATCAGTCACCATTATTTTGGGATACCCATTCTAAACCATTAAAAGATCGAGGTCAGTACAGGACATTGATCGGCAAACTCATTTACTTGACTGTGACTCGGCCAGATGTTTCATATGTTGTGGGTCTTCTTAGCCAGTTTATGCATGAGCCAAGGAAAGTACACTGAACTGGAGCCCTGCGAGTTCTTGCCTATGTAAAAAGTTCTCCAGGAAAAGGTTTGATCTATGATAAAAATGGTCATGTCAATGTAATGGCATACTCAGATTCAGGCTATGCAGGAGACAGAGGGGATCGGAAGTCTACTTCCGGTTTTTGTACCTATGTAGGAGGGAATCTGGTTACAGGGAGGAGCAAGAAGCAAAATGTGGTATCTCGTTCCAATGCAGAGGCAGAATATAGATCGATGGCACAGACTGCATGTGATATGGTGTAGGTCCAGTCCTTCCTGTCTGAGTTGGGATTTGCACCAAAGACACCTACGCCGATGTTCTGCGACAACCAGGCCGCTATCTTCATTGCCAACAATCCCACTTTCCATGAGCACACTATGCACATTGAGGTGGACTGCCACTTTGTGAGAGATATGATGTTAAAAGGAACTATCTCTACTCCACATACGAGTTCATCTGAGCAGTTGGCTGATATCTTTACTAAGGGCTTGAATTGTAGTGTGTTTGGCTCCTTAAGTACCAAGCTGGGCTTACTCGATGTATATGCTCCAGCTTGAGGGGGAGTGTTAGAGTTGTATCTATATTGCTTAGGTTACTCTAGATAGTGGGTTAATGGATATCCATTTACCCAGGTATACCATAATCCCCTATTTATATGTAACTTAAGCCCTCTAATGAAACATTCTTCTTTTCTCTCCACATTAATAACATAACTTAGTAACTCATAACTATTATTAGTTATTAACATCAAGATTTAAAATAACAAAAGAATAACATTACAAAAGAATTCTGATAAAATATCAAGTTATTACTGATTTTATAAAATTGAAATAAACAAAAGAAATAACATTACAAAAGATTTAAAATATCAAGTTATTATTGATTTTATAAAATTGAAATAAACATTATTTATTAAATTTAAGGAGTAACTACTGAAAAATTACAAAAAAAATTTAAAATAACAAACACAACTCTGCATATAATCACATGAGTTATAACTTATAAATTAACAAACAAAATTTTACACATAAATTATTAACATAACATAACATAATATTTTTATAACATAATATAATTTAATAACATATCATAACATAAGTTAATAACTATTATCATAACATAACTATTATTAATATCATAACATAAGTTAATAATATTTTTATAACACAAGTTAATAACATTTGTTATGTATGTTATGAACTTGGAGAAGGGGTTGGGGAACCTAGAGAAGGGGCGCGTGACGACTGTCGACTCGCCCCGGCGACTCGCAGACGACGAAGAGCTAGGCTGACGACTCGCGAATTACAAAGGACTGGAGCTGGCGACTCGTCGACGACGAAAGGCTGGGGCTGGCGACTCTCAAACGACGAAGGGCTAGACTGGCGACTCGCGGACGACGAAGGGCTAGGGCTAGCGACTCTCAGACGACGAAAGGCTAAGGCTCGAGACTCGCGGGTGACGATGCTAGAGAAGGAGCTGGTGATCGACGATCAAAGGAGCAAAGGCTGGACGACGAAGCTCAAGAAGGGGCTGGACCTGTAGATCGACGGACGGCGTAAGAGAAGCTCGGCGGCCGACGGACGGACGACGTTGGACGACGAAGGCGGGTTGCGAAGCAAAGGCTGGAGTCTTGGAGATCGACAGGTCGGCTGAAACTTCAGCTACTGATTTTAAAGACCAAGCAAGAGGTGAAGCAAATCACGGGTGTCGGAATGGAACAGATCACGGGTGCGGTGGTTGAAGCAGAGGCCAGAGGATCACGCGTGTCGTCTTTGTCGACTAGCGGGGAAGGCGTGTCGTCCATGTCGAAATGATTACGTGTAGAAAACACCTGATATCCACCGACACTACGATACGCGTCGACATCTCCACGGAAATCAGGTACTTCGTGACATACCTAAACATATTGTTTCTGTAGTTCCGTCTTTCGATAACCGACATTTGTTTCCATGACCTCTCTACGTGCTCTTATTAATGAGTTGGATATTTATTAACCAATTATTCTCGATACACAGACAATGAGGAAGTATCATGAAGGACTAGCAGTTACAAAATTTCTCTCTGCTTTCCGACCCAAGATTGCATCCCAGATCCATAGACGAGTACTTAGTGGTAACACTGTTCTGTCAGTGTCCTTTACATTCACTCCCATTCTCTATGACTCCAATATGACTCCTACTTTCATTGTCGATCAATCGACTATGATCAGTTACCTCTTTCCATGTCTATAGTAGATGATAGTCTTTATTTCGTTCTTGGGGAAAGGATTATTCAAACCTCTTCTTCTCTAAACCTTACTAATGTTATTTATGTGCCTAACTTTACTATCAACTTACTTTCTATTAGCAAAATCACAAAGTCCTTAAATTGCTTTCACTTTTCCTGTGTTACTATACTTCCCAAGATCTACAAATGGAAAAAAAGATTGATTTAGGTCGTAAACGTGGCGAATTGTACCTTCTTGTTCACGATTCCAGAGGGCTCGTCTCATCCACTTCTACTCTGAAACCATCTCTTTTGTAACACTTTCGTTTTGCTCATCCTTCTTTTCAAAAACTTCAGCAAACCTTACCTTAAATGTCTGTGAAACATTTTGAGTGTACATCTTGTCAGTTGAATAAATATTATCACGCTACTTCCTTAGTCGGTTGTGTTATGTAAGTAATGGTTCTTTTGAGTTAATCCGCACAAATATTTAAGGTTTATGTTGTGTGTCGTCTGTCGAATCATAGATACTATATTGTGTTTACTAATGATCTTTCTAGAATCTCCTGGGTGTAATTACTTTAAGATAGAGGTCATGTGCTTGCTATCGTTAGAAAATTTTTTACTGGAACAAAAACCTTATTTTCTGCTTCTACATGTTTTATTTAGACTAATAATGCTATGGAATTCGTCCAAAATGATATTGCCAAGTTTGTGTTTCCTTCTGAATATTACATCAAACATATTACCCACACATCTCACAACAAAATGACGTTGTTGAAAGGTCACACGTACTTTCATGTAGCAAATGAATGTTCCTAATACCTCTGATCTTGATGTCACACGTACTTTCATGTAGCAAATGAATGTTCATAAATACCTCTGGTTTAATGCGATCTTAATTGCCTCCTATCTTATCAATAAAATGCCCTTAGCTACCTTTCTATGGTGATATACCCTTTCAGAGGCTATCTTGATCTTCCTTTTTTTTTACTTATCTCTTAGAGTATTTGTATGTGTTTATTTTGCACCCGACTTATCTCCTAGTCTCAACAGACAATCCTTTTGTTATTTCAAGTATCTTTGTGGGATACTCTAGAATTCAAAAAAATATCAATGTTATGATCTGACCACTAGACAATATTTCACTTCAGTCAATGTCATCTTTTTTGAGTCAATACCTTATTTTACCTCTACTTCTTCTATGAAGGTCCAAGTTATTGTTCATCATCCCACTATTGTTGAGAATTATGTTGTTGAAGGTGCCTTTAGCACTTCTTATGCTTCTATAGCATTTCCATGTCCTTTGTAGCTCTACACTCGTCGTCCTCGAAAACAACCATAGGATCAAGCTCCAATCAATACAACTCCTACGCCAAACACTTCAGATCTTGATTTTCCTATTACTCTCGTAAGGGTAAACAATCTATTATTGCTCATCCTATTTCACAGTTTATTTCATATGATCATCTTCACTCTGTCGTTCGTTAGTTTGCTTTGTTCATTTCTTCTGAGTCTATTCCAAAAACTACACAGAGGTTATGCAAGTATCACATTAGAAATTGCTATGGACGAGGAGATACATGCATTATCACGAGACACTTGGACGTTGATTATTCTTGCAAGTGAAGCTACGATTATGAGACGTAGATGAATTTATACCATCAAATTTAACTAGATGACTCTATTGATAAATACAAAACACGCCTAGTTGCAAAGCACTTCACACAAACCTTTGGCGTAAACTATACTAAGACTTTTTTATTGCAGCGAGACTGAACTCCATCCAAGTATTATTGTCTATCTTTATCAATTAAGCATAGGAGCTACACTAGTTTGATATCAAAAATACTTTCTGTATGGTGAATCTTGCAAAACATGTGCTTATAAGGCAACTCCTAGAATATGTTGTTCAGGGAAAGAATAAGGTGTGCCACTTAAAGAAAGCTATTTGTAGCCTTAAACAAAGTCTCAGGACATGATTTGAGAAATTTAACAAGATTGTTATGGGAATCGGATTTCGACGTTGTGCAGTAGATCTCTCAGTGTTCATCTAAGAAAGAATCAATGGATGTATGATACTTGCAGTTTATGTTAATAACATGCTTCTAATAGACAGTGATGCAGATAGATTGCCAAGACCAAAGAATATTTTACAAAATACTTTATTAATGAGAATATGAGAAGACTTCGATACTTTCTTTGGATAGAATTTACTTAAAACAAAGATAAAGTAGTTTTGTTATGCCCTTGACGTACTCCAAGAGTCCAGACTCTTAGACTGCAAGGTTGATCAAAGATCAGTGTTTTGGGATAGCTACTCTGAGTCATTTGAAGAGGTAGAGCAGTGGAGTAATATAAACGAATGATCAAGAAACTTATCTATTTGACCGTCACACGTCTTGACATCTCTTACGTTGTTGAATTGCTGAATCAGTTTATACATGAACCAAGAATGATTCATTGAAAAGAAACCTTACATGTGATGACCTATGTAAAGAATGCACTAAGTAAAGGCCTACTTTACTAAAAACATAGACACATCTACATTAAGTCTTACTTGGATTCGAGCCATACAAACAACAAAGAGAATCGAAAGTCAACTTCTAGCTCTACACTAATGTTGGAGGAAACTTAATCACTTAGAGAAACTAAATACAGACAATATGTGAGATGATATCACTTAAATCCTTGTTAAATCACTTTGATTTCACCGTGTAGCTTCCTATATCCATGCATTACATCAAGCAAGCTACCATATTCATTGTTAAGAATCCTGCCTTCCACGAGCAAACAAAGCATATTAAGGCGAACTCTCATTATGTTAGAGATGCAATGATAAATGAGATTATCTCTACTCCTTACACACCATCATCCGATTAACTAACTGATTTTTTTCACGAAGGATTTATCTCTAGGTTTCTTTAAATCACTATGTAATAAACTAGACATGTTAGATAGTTATGCTCTAGCTTAAAGAGGTGTAGAATGAATGGATCCTTACATAGACCCTTATACGGATCTTATATGGTATCTCATTTATGAGGTTTCTTATAGATCATGTATACCTTATCTTATATATAGAAGATTGTACTCTATTTGTTATTAATCTCCCTAATAGTGACAATTTGTCACATGTGATTACACTTTCAAAGAGAACATTAGAGAGTATAATTTCTTAATGTTACAATGGTTACAAGGAAAAAAAACCGCCACAATTCTTACTTCTTAGCAATTATCCCTCCACAAGATTCAAAATTACACGGTTGGACACTATCCACTTGAGAATTATGGCCGAGAGACTTTGACAAATTAGCATTTTTTTAGCAATGATGTTGACAAAAGATCCTTCCAACAGTAAGGGCTAAAATGAACAGGAAATGCCATATATTGTCAAAAGGCAAGTACATTGTAGAAGGTTGTTTGTTTGTTGTGAATCAGGTTTCACACAAAAGGCATGATGCCTTAAATAAAGTCACAACTCACAAGATGAAAAAAAATTACTGATTTGAGTGTAGAAGCTTCTAACTATATCACAATTAATGTGAATACAAGAACATACAATTCCTTACAAGGACATACCCCTTACGCTTGTGCTTTGAAATTTTGCCTTTTATGTATGGCTTCTCCTGGTGAGCTTTTGCAATGTCTTCAGAATGAAAAGTTTCACTAGCACCTAAAGTCAATACACACCCAAAATCATCATCAATGTTAATTCAAAGAAAATAACATAGAAGGCACCAACAAAGCCAAGAACAGTTACTTCCTTCAAAATTTTAGTTTGTGTGGCATCCCAATTCCCAAGTAACATATACACATGTAATATGCATCATGTATTGGTATGATGTAAAGTAAGATATTTTATAACTTCCAGAAAGACATCAGTGACAAGATATTTTGAATTTTCCTAGAAAAATACTTCGTCTTTTCTGCCCTTTCCCTGCCATTATTTCTAAAGAATACAGATAATAATGAATATAGGTACAAAAAAATAAGATCAAAAAAAATTCTTGAAGATTGCATTTAGCTGCATGCATTCCCAATAAAAATTCATGCTAATATTAATCTTTTAGATCTTATAACATGTTTACTTGCATTCAGGGTTTTCTTGGAGGGAAAAAACCTGGCTGCTAAAATGTTATTTGAATGGTTTAGAGGTTGGGAAAGCTACACTGCTTACATTAATACAGTAGTAAATGGAACATGACTCACATAAAGATAAAAGGGATGGAAAATTGTCTAGAATATAAAAGACATCAAGTTTGTACAAGATAGAATAGGACTAACCACCACTCAAGATACCAGAGAACAAACCAGCCGCCATCCAATACTTCAGAAAATTTTTTTTCACTCTTTTCATAAGATCAATAATATAATCACCCTTATTGTTGTACTTGTAACAGTTATCCCAAATGAACTCCACATCTTTGAAAACATCTTCTGAATTCAAGTATTTACATCCATGTTCAAGTTGATTGCATATTGTGCCAAAATCCATCGGGTTGTCTATGACATCAAAGTAGTCCTGAATAACAAATGGTCATATGGCATCACGGAAAGACAAATAACATAATGCTCCATATAATAACATTTCCTAGAATCCTTAAACTGTGTGAATTTAGTCACACTCACTTTGTAATAAAGACAAAACTTTCATGCTGAAAAAAAACCAGGTATTTTCAAGTATGCTTATTCCACACTGATAGCTATCACTTTTTACAAGTTATAAAATGGTCCATGCCCAAAGTAAGTATTCATATCCTAGAAGAGTAGAGATTTATTACTTACCACTATGCAAAAATAATGAAAGTAATATTTTTCCTTCCCTACTCATTCCACGATGGTGATGTCAGGTCTAGAGTATCATAACTCCTTAACATGTTTGAGTAATAACCATAGTAAAGTTTGAGGTTTTTCCTAGAAATGCTTAGTAATGCTTTTGGTAAAACAGAACAAAGGGGAATTTTATAAACATATCTTGCTTTTCATAGACGTATATCACCAATATTATAGGCTTAATAATCTAAAGCGAATGCTTACAGGAATTCCAAGAGCAACAGGATCAACTGGTGTATTGAAGGGTTCTGCTGCATCCATTTTCATGACTTTCTTTACCACCTGATAGATAGAACAAAATCATGTCTAAGCACAAAAATCATTAGGAACTAATTATAAATGAAACATAGATGCTTCTATCCTATCATACCACAAGTGCTGCATTTAATTCTTTCTCACTGTATCGAGATTCCGTATAAGGAGATCTTGTTCTTTCCCTTTGACCAAATTTCTCAGAGGCAGGTGAATCCGTGATCCTTTCATTGTCAGAGGGAACAATTCCTATCTCACTCAGCGTCTGCACATAAGCAGTTTGATTATTGAAATGTTTATCTTGCAAGAGAGCAGATGAAGAATCTAAACCCCTTGAAGATATGATTTTTATGCTTCCAGATTTCCTTGAAGACTTTCCTGAAGTAGTTGTCTGCACATCAGATGTTAGTCCATCTGAATAAGCATCTTCTCTGTTTTCCATAGCCAGGTCTTGTGCTGGTAAAGTCACTTTTGTGTTGCCCATATTTGCATCAAGTTGTGTTTGCACCTCTGAGTGGGTGTGATTAGTTTCCAGTGATCTGGAGGACTTGATTTTTACCTTAACCCGTCCATGTCCAGATTTCCCAGTGGAGACAGCAGTGGCCATATCACCAGAAGATGCAACATTGCTTGGTTTATCCACTCCACTGAGAGGTGATTCAATACCCACATTAGAATCAATATGTATGTCATCACTTCCATCTAAGTCCTGATTATCTTCTGTGTCGGCACATGTTGAAACTGGGGCTGAATCATTCACCAATGGTTTTTTCTTTTGTTTTCCTTTCTTATACCCTGCTTTAGCTCCACGCTTCCGTTTCATGTCTTCACTGCTCACTATCTGGAGCACTGTTTTGTTGGCTGTCTTGAAGATCAAGCTTTAAATATAGTAACTGTTGGAATAGTCCCACATTAAAAAAGTACGGATTGAAACTTGTAGTTATATATATATGGACTCCTCCACTCACTGTCAATTGGTTTTGAGTTAGATGTCCATATTTTAATATGATATTAGAGCCAAAAGAGGCTAAATAGGTCCAAGTCCACGCACATCTATCTATACTTAAAAAGGACACTTTTTGGACCTAAATTGATCATAAGTGAAGGAGAATATTGAAATAATTTCACATAAAAAAATTAAAGATTGAGACTTGTAGTTATATATAAATGGACCGCTTCACTCATTGTCAGTTCATTTTAAGTTGGATATCTATATTTCAACAATAACAAATTCTACAAGTTCATAACCAAGACGTGCATCAATCCTGATGATTTTTTCAACTACAGACAGATAAAAAAATCAAGGAGTGGGCTTGTCATAATGGTTTATCACAATTTATAAAAGACTAGGCATTCACAAAAAAAGCATGTGTCATCTTTTGTAAAGTCAAAGAATCTACAGCAAAAAATGGAAAAACAAATAATACCATCGCCCACCTAAAATCAGTATTCAAGAGATATCAATTATATCTGGAGGATCACAAAGGATGTCTCTAAAATAAGCTCTGGGATTTAAGCATGAAGAAAATGAACAGCAGAAGGAAATAGCATATAGACCAAGGACCACATAGAAGAAGAATGTTGATATAATAAGGTTTATAATTAAGAAAATAAGGTATGTTTGCAAATCAAAGTATAATATCAAGCCGACAGTCAACTACTTTAAACCAATAAAAGGCTTATAATCCATTATCTCCATTTAGCACTATAAATTACTATTTCCTTAATTAGATTATGCATGTTTAAATCATTTTTTATAATTTATAATCACATGATAACAGGCAATATATTATACTAAATAAAATAAATAAATACAGTGAGATAAAGAACAAACAAGCATAAATGTTGTATCCACATCGCATCTATATAGCTAAAGAACAGATACATGAATACAAAAGCAAAGGTCAATCAAAACCATAACCATAATGCCTTATCCCATCAAAATGAGTTCAGCTTAGAGAGAGGCCCAAGAAAAAGAAAAACGATCTCACTAGGTACAAAAGATTCATAAGGGTAATATTCATATTTTCCTTCATCTCTGTTGTCGCACCTATTTCACGTGAAGATGAAAATTGTAGATCAACAAAATCAGATATGAGAAATGTCCTGCTACAAAGTGGATTATTAGATATGAAACTGAAATGATTCTCAGCTTCTCACAACCCGAATTTTCAGTGATTAATCTGCACCTGCTGGTTCATTGATTTTACTAGTAATCCCATGCCTAACATACCGTGTATGTTTGCTTGCATGTTGAGTTTTACAATTTAATGTGGTCTTTCATACCATGCAGGTACCTTGGATACTAGTAATTTCCCCTTCTTATGGCATTTCAAGGCTGTACTTCTCATGGAAAGAAGCATGCATTTGGCAATTCTTTAACAAGTATGCACAAGGAACAAGATTTATTAAGCCAGATTTTATTATTCTTGAGTATTTAGGGACTACAACATTGACCAATACACTAGCTAAAGCTTTAGTGGTTGAGTAGTTATGCTAATAGCATTACATATAATATACATATTCTTGCTATTTCAACTCATCACTTATTGATTAATTGTGGAACTTAACAAGTGATATTCACCAAAATTTCAACCACTACCCCACGAGATCTCAGAGTTTCATTGTTTTGTGGGGTTTAAGAGATTACATCACAATGTAACAGTCAATCTATCTATTCTTTTTGACAATCAACACTGCTACAAAAAGGCTATACCATGAATCACAGCAGTTGGAGCAAGCCACCCTCCCACAGAGACAAGATTGCCATTCAAATTCCTCAAAATAAATCTAAATATAAAGTTCAAACAGCACCAGAAAATCCAGTGCAAAAACAAAAAACACCACCATTCCGATTTGGCCGTATCGACAAGCATCTACTTCCTGGAAAACTAAAACACCATAATTTACCATCTCCTTACAAAACAAGCACAAACAAACGGGATATCCAGAATCAAGACGAAGTTGAGTATCCTGTCCTGTATCAATAACCTAACTCCTCCAATTAAGAGGTTCAATTTGATGCTTAAAAACACTGAATTTCCTCTCACCAGCGAGCTTCCCTCCAACCTACTAAATTTTCAAACTCGTTAAAATTATCCAACTCCATCACCTCCATATACATCAAAGTTCAAACGTTTTTATTTGCGTTTTTTTTTCCTTAAAACTTATTTTGGCAAGGGAGGAACACGAACGACACCCACTAACCAATCCAACCACATAAAAACTAGACATAATGAGACATCATAGAGACATCCTTAGTTTACAGAAAGGAAGGTATTGTTTGACCTATCCCCGCCATTTCTACTGCCTATCGGAGTGTCTTTAATCTCAACCAGAGGAGATATGACAACAGTGGAAGTCAAACGGAGGCAGAGAGCAAGTAGACGTACCAGGGGGAGACGAAACAGAAAAACGACCCCCAAGGAAAGGTGAGGTGCTGGCGGGGACGGCGGAGAGAGACCTGAGAACCGCAGGCGGCGGGGGGAAGGGGGGCACGGTCCGGTTGGGCTGGGTCGGTTGGGTTGCAGAAGATAAGAACCGGGTGGTGCCGGGTTCCACCCCGGTCCCAAAATTAAGAAAGAAATTTTTACATGGGAAAGTTTTCGATGTGCAGAATTTTTTCCCCAAGAATATATATATATATAGGGAAAAAACACGTGTTGTAAACTTCAAAATATTTTTTTGTAAACTATAGAAATTCATTAATTATATACTCAACGATACGTGCTATCGCCAAATAACAAAAAAATACAAGGTTCTAATTATAAGTATACTTTGAGCTTTGGAGCTCTCCGAAATAAGTGCTCTCGCGAAAACCTAGCTCTCCGACCATTGTGCTCCCCGGCGCCCAAAATCTGCGATGGCTCCCCTCAAGAGTCGACGCGCTGCCCCGAGGTCCTCCGCTTCTACCAAATCCACCTTGGTGTCTCCGTCTCCTTACTTCCTCCGATCCAGAAAGGTCTCTCCCACTGAGACTACTTCCCGACGGAGGCTGGTAACCCCTTCTCTTGCTTCAGCCCTGACGGCCCCGTCTAGGGGAAGTCG
>JAMKQA010043386.1:0-15902 GCA_024699735.1 Posidonia australis | reverse complement strand
TATATATATATATATATATATATATATATATATATATATATGTATAGATTTATATATATATATATATGTATATGTGTATATATATATATATGTATACATATACATATATATATACATATATATATATATATACATATACATATATATATACATATATATATATATATATATATATGTATATGTAGTGGTTGGTTGGAGATCGGTTTTGGGTTGCTAGAGGCCTTTTTGAGATATGCACCTCACCCCTCCACTTAGAAATCATGTATAATGGTAGAAATGAGTAGGATGCATGTAATCTAGGTTAAATCGAATGTTTTGAATTTATTGTGAATTAATGTGGCATTTATGGTATTTAATGGCATGAGTTTTTTTGGGTCATTTATGACCCTTGTGGCTTTGCGAATTTGTATCTCCTTGTGTGATGAATGGAATTTAGCTTTGTTTGTGTGGTTTTGGAGTAGACTTGACAGTCTCCAACATATGTTTTATGTGGATTTTATGGTAGTTGTTTGAATGGTCCACCCCTCACTCCCAATTGGGAGAAGCATCAGACAAATCTTAGGCTTTTTCCCCTGGTATGCCATTCCAAAATGGTATGGCATTTTCTTGTCAATTTGGGTTCTCTGGCCTTGATTCGGTCAGTCGAATTTCTTCGGTCTGTCGTTCCACACCATGAGTGTTAACCGTTGGACCCTATTTAGCTGACTGACCTAGATTTTGGTCTGCCATTCTGGGTGCTTGTATGCATTTTGGTTATCTGATTCTAGGCGGTCTGCCAAATCAGGTCCCAAGTAGTTTTGTAAAGTGATTTTCTGAGGATTTTTTGGATTGGTTTGTTTTGCCCATTTGAGATGGAATTGTGGACCATTAGTGGTGGTCTTGTGGGACACCTGATGCATCAATTTTGTAAAGATTTTGGAAGAGTTTTCCGAAGACATAAAATGGTATTGAAAATAGATTTTAAAGGAATGACATAACCCGTTTTGGAAAATGGTTTTCTTGATTTTGTGTATTGGCTGAGACACCATGGGACCGTGTCGTTGGGACTAGGGAATGTGATGACATTCTCGGGTGGTCGAGCGCATCTCCCTAGTTGAGGTTGGGGACCAAGATACTTTAGGTCGAGGTTCGTCGGGTCTTGGAGGTACGAGACTCCTTGACTGTCGTTTCGAAGCTAGGGTTGAGGTCCTTAGGTTGAAGTGTTTGTGGAATGATAGGGAGGTATGATACTCCTACTATCACTGGGAGCACTGAGGCTCGGGTGTCATCGGGTGTGGAGGTATGAGACTCTCTCTTGAGCACAATGTGGAGAATGTTGTAAAGAGGCATACCTTGTGGTGGCCAGTGTGGGTAGGACACGTGCCCCGTAGCTGGTAGCGTCCTAGTAGACAAGATTGCCTTCTCAGGAGGGGCTGGCTTGGTGAGGGTTCTCCAAGTGGGAGAATCGCAGGACGGTGTTGCTCCTACACAAGGTAGTGTCACTATGACATTGTAGTGTACCTTGGTGGCTACTTGTGGCCAGAGTTGGTTGCTTAGCGCTTGGCTTTCTGACTCATTGTATGTGGTTTTAGCTATTGAGGGCTTCACTTGTGATTTTGGGCTAATAGAGGCTTCATTTGTTGGTTTGGCTAGTGTAGGCAGTGTTTTTTGTAGCTTAGGCCTCGTAAGGCCATATTTCGTGGTTTTTGGCCTATTGGGCTAAAGTTGCTGGTTTTTTGTGGATTTGGACAAAATGATTACGAAATGTTTTTTAAAGGAAAATTGTTATAGTTTTGTTTTCCATCGTTTTTGTAGGGTGCATGTTGGGTGACTTTTGTCACTCACACTGTTTTTCTCCAGGTTTTTAGGTTGTAGGTGTAGGCAAACGTGTGTTGTCATTTAGTGCACATAGTTCGGAGTCTCGTAGTCACACACACAGATTCCTAGTTATTGGATATTACTGTTTAGCTTGTAATTTCATGTAATTTAATTTGTTTAAATTATTATGGGAAATTGGGGGTGTTACAGATTAGTATCAGAGCGCTAGGTTGCACTAGCCTAGGGTGTCTAGTCTAGAGACTTCATAGGTTTTACATGCATGGTAGGGTCTGCACTTGATGATTTTCTTTATGGTTCTCTACTTGTTGTTTTGCTTGTAGTGTAAGTGTTTTGCCTCTCTCTTTTTGTAGGATGCTTCTTCGTGGTCGCAAGGGTAAGACCCCTATCAAGTTTTTCAAGCCCCATGAGGAAGTAGGCGGATGGAAGGTTGTTCGTGTCGAGCTGTGGAGTTTGGTGCACAGGATCTCACGTGCTTTTAGCAAGAGTAGTTTCAATGAGTCGTCAAGTGACCCATGGCTGAGTATGTTTATGAAGCTTCATCTGCCATCATTGAAGGGCAAGGTTGGTGCAAAGGAGAGCGAGGCTTGGCTAGAGAAGATAGTGAAGATGTTGTCTAGTTTGGCGTACCCAGAGGAGCATTGGGTATGGCTGGTGACTTATCTGCTAGATGGTGAGGCAGATAAGTGGTGGAAGTTGGTGAAGCGGTTGAAGTTCCTAGACTCAACTACTGTCAGTATTTAGTGGATGGACTTTGAGACAGCGTTTTACGAGAAGTATTTTTCCTTCTATGAGAAGGTGAAGTTTAGTCGAGACTTTCAGAACCTGGAGTAGGGCAGTATGTCTATGCTCGAGTATAAAACTACTTTTACTTGTTTGGAGCATTTCTCCCCTACTTACACTTCGAAGGAGGAACGAGCGTAGAGATTCCTAGTTGAACTTCATCCAACACTGAGGGTGAAGGTGTTGGGCTATCGATGATAGACAATGGCAGATATGGTTGGAATAGTTGTTCAATTCGAGGAAGAGCACAAGAGCTACAAGGAAGGCCGTCCTAGGGGGAAGAGTAAGCCTTCCTTTACTTCTTGGTTCTCTTTCTTTGATATGCCGAGGGCTAGTGACTTAGGTAGCCTGGGAAAGAAAAGGAAAGAGAAGTCTGGTGGCTTTTTTGTGGGCAAGCATAGTTCCACTAGTGGTAGTGGTGTTGGTTTTAGTTAGACAGGTTCCAGTGCTCCCAAAGGGAATCAATGTTTCAATGGTAGATAGGTGGGCCACATTGCTACAAACTATCCTCATCCACAGTAGACTCTAGCTCTGGTGGTGTGCTACAATTGTGGGAAGGTGGGACATGTCCAGAGATCCTGTTGAGAACTACTCAAGAAGGCAGGAAGTGCACCACAACAATTGACGAGGGGATGGGTGTTCACTATCGCAGCTCCAGATGCTGGACCTTTGAGAGACATGGTGGAGGGTAAGGATGATTAGCTGATGTTGTGTAACCCTCTATATGATTATTGTATTGTCTCTTGTAACCTGGACAACTGTTTGATGAATAGATGTTGCTTTATTGTTGTGCTTGGCCACTAAGTTCTTTAATTGTGGCTAGTCGGATGGCCAAGGTATTGTTTGACTTAGGGAACTCTTTCTCCTTTATCTTTGAGTCATTTACAGCATAGTTGGGAGAGAGACTGGCTAGGCTGGCCTTTCATCTCAGTGTGGTAACGCCACTAGGGGAGCACAGTTTGGTGTGGAAGTATTTACGGTCTATCGACTTGATGCTAAACGATAGAGAGTTCGATACTAGCCTGATCGTGATGGACATGTAGGAGTATGATATGATACTTAGCATGGACTGGTTGGTGCAGCAGTTTGCTTCGAGCGACTGTGCTCAGAGAAGAGTTTATTTTGGGTCTCTTGGAGATGATGCCTTCTTTGTGCAAGGTGTGTGTCATGGTGAGCCTAAGGTTGTTATTTCAACAATGAAGGCTTATAAGTTGCTAACTAAGGGTTGTGTGGGGTATCTAGCTAGTATAGTTACCTCCACACCTCCTGAGTTGGGTGTTCACAATATCTCTGTAGTATGTGAATATCCCGATGTGTTTCCTAATGATTTGTCTTGCATGCCACCTTACAGGGAGGTAGAGTTCTCGATCAAGTTGGTTCTAGGGTTTGGTGCTATTTCAAAGCCTTCTTACCATAAGGCACCAATAGAGTTGAGAGTGCTCAAGACCTAGTTGCAGGAGTTGTTGGAAAAGGAGTTTATCAAGTAGAGTGTGTCCCCATAGGGAGCACTTGTCTTGTTCGTTCGCAAGAAGCATGGTTTACATCGGCTGTGTATTGATTATCGGATGCTGAACTAGATCACGATGAAGAACAAGTACTCTTTGCCCCACATTGATGACCTTTTGACCAACTGTAGTATACTTCAGTGTTCTCGAAGATTGATCTAAGGTCGGAGTATCACTAGTTGAGGATATGGGACTTAGACATTCGAAAGATTGCTTTTCAAATGCGGTACAGGCATTACGAGTTCACAGTTATACCCTTCGGCTTAACCAATTGATCGCTGCATTTATGGATCTGATGAACAGGATATTTAGCCCCTTTCTAGACCAGTTCGTGGTGGTTTTTGTTGATGATGTTCCAGTCTATTCCCTAGATGTGGAGGCTCACGCCTTACACTTGAGAACAGTGTTAGATACTTTGAGGCGACATCAGTTGTATGCCAAGTTCTCTAAGTGTGAGTTCTAGCTGAGTAAGGTTATGTTTCTCGGCCACTTGATTTCTGAAGAAGGCATCATAGTAGATCCTGCCAAGGTAGTGGCGATGAATAGTTGAGAGAGGCCCAAGATAGTGACTGAGATCTAGAGCTTCTTGGATATGGCGGGTTATTATAGGAGATTTATTAGGGATTTCTCCTCCATAGCTTTGCCTTTGATAGAGTTAACCAGGAAGGGAGTTCCATTCTATTAGCATAAGAATTGCGAGGCCAGTTTCCAAGTGTTGAAGTCTCGTCTGGTTTCTGCTCCCGTGTTGACTCTACCTTTTGGAAGTGATGGCTTCATTGTGTATAGTGATGCTAGTGGTGTTGGGTTGGGGTGTGTTCTAATGCAACACGGCAATATTATCACATATGTCTCTTGCCAACTGAAGGATCATGAGAAGAATTACTCTACCTATGATTTGGAGATGGCTACCGTAGTGTTCGTTCTCAAGCTCTGGCGATACTATATTTATAGAAAACAGTTTGAGGTCTTCACCGATCATCAGAGTTTGAAGTATATTTTCACGTAAGGGGACCTCAACATGAGGTAGTGCTGGTGGGTGGAATATCTGAAGGACTATGATTTCAATTTGTCCTACCATCTGAGGAAGGCCAACATAGTTGCCGATACTCTAAGTCAACGTATGCACATGGTGGCAAGCTTGATAGTCAAAGAGTGAACCATGATGGAGAATCTAGTGAATTGTAGGCCAAAGAGGCAGACTCAGGGAACGGTTGGTGCTTGGGTGGCCAACCTATCTATTTGCCCCAAGCTGGTGGAGTTTATTGTCGCCTGTTAGTAGCTGGATCCTTTTGTTCAGGCTATGTTTGGGAATCTAAAGGTTGGTGAAGAGCCTTATTTCTCTGTTGGAGCATATGAAGAGCTGAGATATGACATGCGTATGTATATGCCCTAACATTAGGAGGCCAGGCAGAGATTTCTTGATGAAGTGCATCGGTCAAAGTACACTATTCACTCTGGGAATATGAAGATGTATCAATATCTAAAGCAAAGCTTTTGGTGGCTTGGCATGAAGAGAAATGTTGTAGACCACGTGGCAAGGTGTACAACCTGTCAGTTGGTCAAGACAAAGCACTGGAGACCAGAAGGGACCTTGTAGCCATTGGTTATCCCTGTGTGAAAGTGGGAGCATATCTCCATAGACTTCGTGATTTGTTTGCTACATACTCATAGGAAGAACGACACCATGTGGGTGATCATGGATCGGCTAACCAGGTTTGCTCACTTCCTGATCATTTGGGTGAAACTTCGGATGCACCGTCTAGTGGAGCTATACGTGTTCAAGGTGGTTCGACTGCATGGTGTTCTGGTGTCCATCATATTAGATAGATACACGAGGTTCACGTCAAGGTTCTGGAGGACTATGTAGGAGACCTTTGGCACAGTGCTCAATTATAGCATGGCAGACAGAGAGGACTATCTGGACGTTGGAGGATATACTCAGAGCATGTGCCCTAGACTTGCAAGAGAGTTGGGAAGATCATATGTCATTGATAGAGTTCTCCTACAACAATAGCTATCACTCGAGCAGTGAGATGGCCCCGTGCAAAGCCTTGTATGGTAGGCCCTATAGATCACTAGTTTGCAGGAGTGAAGTAGGCGAGCACTAGTTGATTGGTCCTGAGCATATGCAGCTATACACAGACAAGGTTGATCTGATCCATAGCAGGTTGTTAGCTACATAGAGTCGACAAAAGAATTATGCTGATAGGAGGTGGAGACTGTTGGAGTTTCTGGTAGGAGGCCATGTGTTTTTGAAGGTGTCATTGACCAAGAGTGTCATGAGGTTCGAGAAGCATGGGATGTTGAGTCCTTGCTTTATTAGCCTGTACCAGATTACCCAGAGGATGGGTGAGGTTGCTTATCGACTAGAACTACTACCAGAGCTATCGTTTGTGCATGATGTGTTCCATGTCTCCATATTGATGAAGTATCTGGCTGATGCATCTCATGTGATCCTAGTTTAGCTAGAGGCGCTCTAGGAAGATCTGTCCTCCGTGGATGATGTTGTCTAGATTATTGATCGCAAGGAGCAAGTGCTGTGAAACAAGGTGATTCCGTTGGTTTTGGTGCGATAGCAGCATCATGGAGTTGAGAAGGCTACATGGGAATGCGAGAAAGCCATCTTAGCCTAGTGTCTGTATCTTTTAGCCTATTAGTGATTTCGAGAGCGAAATCTTCTTTTTAGGTGGTTAGGATGTAACACTTGTAAATTCATTTTTATAATTATATACATTATAATGAATTTATTCTAGGTAGGTGTTACTGTCCCGAGACTCATTTATGTGATATTGTAGTTTTGGGGCTTGAGCCTCGTGGGCCAATTGTTGTTTGCATGAATCTTGTGCTTGTGGCCCAATTCGTCCCTATACTTATGGGCCCATGTGTGGGTCCGTATGTGGGCCCATGCGTGTGGGCTGGTTGGTAGGGCAGATGATTGAGGTCATGCATTGTTTTGGTGTGGTGGCCAGCTAGGGGCTTGTTGGTGCGCATGCATGGCTAACTGGTTGCATGCATACAACCACCTACCTTTTTTGTGTGGTTTATTAGGCACGGGCCATGCACAAACTCCCTCACCATTTCCTCCTTTTTTCTCTCTTTTCCTTCCTGCATACACCAACACCTCTTTGTCCTTTCCCCCCAAGCTACCAACACTATCTCCCTTCCTCCACCTTTCCCCCACTCTCCCTCTCTCTCTCTCGTCTCCCACTCATTCTCTCCCTCCCCTGCCGATGGTGCCCTAGAAGGACAGAGAACAGCGGCGACATGCAGCGATGTGTGGAGCTCCAAGGAGTCGCCCTAGAGGTTGGCGAAGCCTCGGCGGAGGTTAGAGCTGCCGAAGGCGTCGATGGTTGGCCAGAGATCAGATTTAGGTTGCCGAAGGCCATTTTGAGTTATGCACCTCACCCCTCCACTTAGAAATCATGTAAAATATTAGAAATGCCTAGGATGCATGTAATCTAGGTTAAATTGAATGTTTTGAATTTATTATGAACTAATGTGGCATTTATGGCATTTAATGGCTTGAGTTTGTTTTGGATCATTTATGACCCTTGTGGCTTTGTGAATTTATATCTCGTTATGTGATAAATAGATTTTAGTTTTGTTTGTGCGGTTTTGGAGTAGACTCAAGGTTTTACAACATATATTTTATGTGCATTTTATGGTGGTTGTTTGAGTGGTCTGCCCCTCACTCCTAGTTGGGAGAAGCATTGGACAGAACTTGGGCTTTTTCCCCTGTATTGAGAAAAATTGATATGCCGTTCCAAAACGGTATGCCATTTTCCTGTCAATTTTGGTCCTCCAACCCTAGTTCGGTCAGTCAAATTTCTTCGATTGCCATTTTAGGTCATGAGTGTTGATCGTTAGACCCAATTTGGTCGATCGAATCAGTTCGGTCTTCCAAACCAGGGATTTTCGGCTGACCGACTTGTATTTCGGTCTGTTGTTCTAGGTACCTGTACCCATTTCAGTCGTCAGATTGTAGCCGATTTGAAGACCCAAGTGGTTTTGTAAAGTGGTTGTCTAAGAATTTTCCAGATTGGTTTGTTTTTCCCATTTGAGATGGGATTGTGGGCCATTAATGGTGGTCTTGTGGGACATCTGATGCAATGGTTTTGTAGAGATTTTGGAAAAGTCTTTTAAAGATCTAAAATGTTATTGAAAATAGATTTCAAAGGAATGACATAGTCCATTTTGGAAAATGGTTTTCCTAGTTTTTTTTGTGGGGTCGAGACACCATAGGGTTGTGTTGTCGAGACCAGAGAATGTGACGACATTCTCAAGTGGTCGAGCACATCTCCTTAATTGAGGTCTGTAGTCAAAATACATGAGGCTGATGTTTGTCGAGTCTTGGAGGTACGAGACTTCTTGACTATTGTTGTAAGGTTAGGGTTGAGGTCTACGAGTTGAGGTATTTATGGCATGATGGGGAAGTATGACACTCTTACTGTCGTTGGGAGCACTGAGACTCGAGTGTTGTCAGGTCTGGAGGTATGAGACTCCCTCTTGAGCACTGTGTGGAGAATATCGTAAGGAGGTGTACCTTGTGGTAGCCAGTGTAGGTGAGACACGTGCCCCATAGTTAGTAGCATTCTAATAGATAGGACTACATTCCTAGAAGGATTTGGCTTTGTGATGTTCTCCAAGTGGGAGAATCACAGGTTGGTGTTGCCCCTATACAAGGTAGTATCACCATGGCAGTGCAGTGCATCTTGGTGGTTACTTGTAGCTAGAGTTGGTTGCCTAGCGTGGGGCTTTTCAACTCATTATGTGTAGGTTTAGCCATTGAGGGTCTTGCTTGTGATATTCGACTGGTAGAGCCTTCGCCTGTTGGTTTGGCCGATGTGGGCCGTGTTTCTTGTAGTTTGGGCCTGTAGGATCTTGTTTCGTAGTTTTTGGCCTGTTGGGCCCGAGTTGTTGGTTTTTAGTAGATTTGGGAAAAATGATTACGAAATGGTTTTAAAAGGAAAAGGGTTTTTATTTTCTACAGTTTTTATGGAGTGCGTATTGGGTGACTTTTGTCACTTACGTTATTTTTCTTCAAGGTTTTTAGGTTACGGTGTAGGCGAGCGTGTGTTGGTATTTAGTACACATAGTTCAAAGTCTCGTAGCCACACACATAGTTTCCTGATTGTTGGATATTACTGTTTAAGTTGTAATTTCCTGTAATTTAATTTATTTAAATTATTGTGGAAAATTGAGGACATTACAAATTTGAATCTAGATAGTTTAGTGGATTTGTTTTCAAACAAAGATGGACTCTTGTAAGTTCATAAAAAGACTAATATTTGTAGAGATGAGGCATCTCCACCCTTTCGGCTTTAATTCTAAAATTGTTTGTTTTATTTTTTGATTTTAAAAGCAACAAAGAATTCTTCTATTGTATTTTCCAAGTTCACTTGTTTTATTTTAATCATGTTGTCTCTTTATGTTTCTTTAATTTCTTGCATATTTCTTTTCAATTGCTATGTTAAGCTAAATTACTTTTTGTATTTAAGATTCATGAAGTTAGATTTAGGAAATGATTGTAATATTTAAACTTAGCTCATCTTCTATACTTTATGATTATTATTTCCTTTTTGTTCTCTACTTTTGTAATTATATATTGATACAACATTGTTAATCACATATTTTCATGGTTTAGATTTAATAATTATTGTTTATAAATAATAAGAAACATTTCATGTATTTTATTATCTTGATATAATATACTAACATGCATCTTAATAGATCATTATAGAATCATATTTCTTTATGATTTATTTTCGCTATGTTAGATCTCAATATTACATAGTAGGTAGTTTATCTTTATGTATTATTTTTGTTTAATAATAATCTTTGATAATTAAAACTTATTGCATAAGACGAAATTAATCAGATATTTACATGATTTACTACAATCTAATAGACAGAAACCCTAAATGTGTATTTTATTATTGATTCTTTATAAGATCGATCCGACTTATATACATATCATATAGTACATTATGTACTTGTAGCATTTATTACTAGATATTATTCCTGTCTTGGTTGTCATTTACTAGTTGAGTTCTTACAAAAAGAGTGATTCATCACATATTCACGTGGTATGCCTAATAAGGAAAAAAAGAGTAACAATTTTAACATTCAAAACGAGAACATTGTTCATCGAAAGGCATGAAAAATTGTGTGCTGTCATCCTTTTTCTTTTTCTCTTGATTCGACCTGCATTTTTCATGAATGCAAACATTAAGGTACTACTATACTCAAATTTTCAATTTTTTTTTTTGAGAAGGTAGGTTGATCACTATTAGTCATCATAGTTATCTGCAGTCAATCTCCGTACTAATTTCATAATATTAGTTAAGCTCATGCTGTAGGTAGGAGAGCTTGTTATAACTAACTCAACAGAATTGCACTTGTCTTGTACTCGCACTAACTGAACCATTTACACAATCACTTCATCACCTCGTATTCACACAATCACTAACTGAACCATTTACACTGTTTTTTTTACCAGTTGGTAATACTGCGCTCGACGTTGATGATCCTCACTGGGTTGGATCATTTAATACACCTTTTAATTATCTATCGGGTACACAAAAGGCCGTTCCTTTCCTTCCAACGGTCGAAATCTCTCTCTCTCTCTCTCTCCCTCTCTCTCTTTCTCATATGTTCCACTCCAACCCAGTCCTCTTCCAAATGTGTACATGTGGCTAAATGCAGAAACCGGTGTTCAGGAGAGAAAAGAGCATCGTCGTGTTCGGTGCTCTCGCAAGGTAATCTCCTTGCTTCTTGTTTCTGTTCCCATTTATCGTCTACTACTACTGCATGCCTACTTCTTGATTCCAGTTCTTCTGGGCACTCTTTTCGATCGTTGCTTTTCTAGGGGTTTCCGGGACTTTTCTATGTGCGAATGATTGCGTTTTTGAAGGTTGTTTTTTGAGTTTTGTGTGCTCAGATTTGGGGGGTTTCGTGTTTCTGCGGTAGATGGTTGTCTTCGATTTCCAACGGCCTCTCCTCTGATCCAGTGGTTTCTTTCTCCATTCTTTGTAGTTCGATGTCTTTTAATCTTGGATCAGAGCGTTGTCACCTTGCCGAGGTGGTTTTGTTACTTGACAAGGATGAATAAATATGCTTCCTGCATATAAGCAGTTGCTAGTAAAATTGAAGGACCATTTTATACGGCATCTTTAGACAGTATCAGGACACCCAATGATAAGGACAACGATCAGATGAAGTTAGGGAAGACGACGATAACGGGTTTCATGTAGGCTGTCACCGTAAATTTTTCCTGAAAAGCTTGAGCCCTTGAGGTAGTCACATGCTGATGACATATCCAAAACACAAAACCTATCGTATGACTATGTTTACACTCAATAACACTTTCACCTTGTTTTTGAGGAATATATGTCAGGAAGATGTCAGAGAAGCCCAAAATTATTAGATTGTACATTGTCATTTATTTGAAATACATGGTGTTAAATTAAAACACTGATGGATACAAAGAAGTTTTGCTACAACATGCATGAAACAAAAAAACCAAGTTTCGTGGACCAACAAGCAACTAGAATAATGAACACAAGGTAAACTCTCTATGGTGCCACACAGATGAGAAGTTGTGCACCTTTGAAATTAGACAACTCAACCATGATCAGAGGCTTGATGAACTACCTATGCATACAGAGTCTTTCAGTAGAAACAAAAATAAAGACCAAAACCATGAGCTTAATTTCACAATGCAGTGCTAGGGTAAGATAATTACTCTGACCCAGATTAGCTTGTTTTCTATTGTGCAATCTTGGACCTAGAAAATGAGCATCAGAATTCCAAAGTAATCACAGTATGACCAAATGAAATGGGTTGGAGGATGGCAACCTAAAATAATGACATATAAGAAGCACAGAAAATGCTTTCAGCTACCTTAATCCTAACTGTTGGGTTGCGTGACTTGGTTGGCTTGTTTTTCTTATTACCTTGGATCTTTACCAATTTACTTTATGGTTAAGGAATTTGTTTTTGTTTACTTACATTTCATCTCAATCTTTAAAATTTTTCTTTTGTACCTGGCAATTGTTTGGAGTTTTGAGTGTGCACATAAGTCCCACTTATTTCTTCTGTCAATGCATTTGCTGCCAGGTAGCAGAGTTGTACATCTGTCTTGTTTCTGGTTGTGTGCATAGGCTTTTATTTTAAATATTCACCATAGCAACCACGTCTAGAGCAGCATCAGAAGCACCTATATCTAAGAACCATTCAGTGACTCCTGGCTTTTCTGCAACAAATCCATTTGATTCTGATTCAGAATCTGAAACAGAATCTAGACATTCAAGGGCTTATTCAGATCCTCCTACCATTAAGGAAAATCCAGAAAAATCTAGTTACATGGAAGCTGAAAAGGACAGAGAAGCATCTTCTTCTTCACATATGAGCTTTATTGATGCTGAAAACAGGAAGAGGAATGTTTTGTGTGAATCAACAGAATTTGACAATCATACTCTCCAAGAACTAGAGAATCATGCTGGTTACAAGGCAGAAAAGACTACACAGACGGTAGACAATTGCCTAAAGATTGCTGTGGACATCAGAGAAGATGCCATAAGGACTCTCACCACATTGGATCAGCAGAGTGAACAGATTACCAGGACTCACCAAGTGGCTTCAGACATGGATCATGACCTTAGTCGGGTACCATCCTTTTACTGTTTTTCCTATTTTAAATTGAAGCTACCCAATGGATCTTGACAGGAAGACATCTAATTCTTTTCACAAACATTTTCAACATTATACTGTAGGATGTTTTCTCATTGAAAATGTAAAACAGTATTGCTTCATTTTAGATTCCTAATGCCATTGTGCCAATCATCATGCCTCAATTTGCTGAAATTTTTGAGCTCATGCAAAACAGGAATTTTGAATCATCACTTCCTGAATCCAAAAGATAACTATTTGATAAAAATTGAAAGATGTTGAGGCTTTTTCTTTTCTAAAAGGTAGAATTGTAGAATGTTCTCATTTATCAGATGGAAATATTGTCCTATACCAAACTTGAGCTTTCCCCTGTGATAGGAAATCCTGAAAGAAAATTTTCTGAAGAAGATGTTATTGTTCACGAATAATATTGAAAGAATGTCTGAAGACATTCTTGATCCTTCATTTTATTTCTAGGCGGAGAAGCTTTTGGGAAGTCTTGGGGGAATTTTTTCCAAGACTTGGAAGCCAAAGATTGGTCGTCCTATCAAGGGGCCTATTCTTTTCAGAGGTGAGTTGGCTACAATTGAGATGACAGGAATTTCTCTGCTTCATAATTTTAATTGATTTGGTTGCTCTATCTGTAGATATTTTTTCAGAAAGAAAGGGAAACAATTTAGAGCAGAGAGAAAGGATGGAGCTAACTGCCACTAGTTTTAAGGGACAGTCAAATACTCAGCTACAGTGTTCTGAACCAGCATCTGCGTCAGAGAAAATTGAGGTCGGTACTGAGTAGTGTTTGCTTAAGAACTTAGATATAGTAACAAGAAATTGTTTATGTGATTACCCTGCTCTCATTTGAATTGTTATCTTACTTATGCATGTGCTGGTTTTCCTCAAAACAGCTAGAGAAGGCAAAGCAAGACAACAAACTTTCAGATTTAAGCAATTTACTGGGCCAGCTGAAGGAGATGGCTGTTGACATGGGAACTGAGATAGGAAGGTACTAGGCTGTTCCACAATTTTGATTTTGTCTTATAATCAGAGGGGAACTCCTTGGTACTTTTTAGAAGAGTCTAGTTTCTCTGTTAAAAATAAGGGCATTGTGAGGAAATCTTAATTCTCCGAATTCTTGAGGTAAAACTCGTAATCCAGGATGTGGAAATCCCATGATAATGGCTCTTTATGATATGCAAATCTTAGTTCACATGAAAAATATCTGAAAGTTGAGATTACATAGTGCTTTACATTTTTTCATGGTCTTTAAGTACAGAGGTTTCTGTCGTAGCAATATAGTGAAAATGGGGAAATACAAAGAAAGTTTCAGTAGATTATGCAAATAGTGGTGGTGGTGATGTTCAAAGAACGTGAAAGAGTCTAGCTTTCTTTGTTAAAAATAATGGCATTGTGAGGAAATCTGAATTCTTGAGGCAAAACTTGTAATCTTAGGATGTGGAAATCCCTTGATAACAGCTCTTTATGATATGGAAATCTTAATTAACATGAAAAATATCTGAAAGTTGAGATTACATAGTGCTTTACATTTTTTCATGGTGCTTTACAGAGGTTTCTGTCATAGCAATAAAGTGAAAATGGGGAAATACAAAGAAAGTTTCAATTGATTATGGAAATAGTGGTGGTGGTAGATGGTGAAGAGAATGAAAGAGGTAGCTATATAAAGAGAAAAGTAGAAACACGTAAAGCCTTGAAACCAGAGAACCATTCTCTGGATTTGTTAATGATTAAGCTCAATCTCAAAGTTGGATCTCCCTTTTTTTTATCTAGTTTCCATATATTTGTTAATCATCATGCACCCGTTTGTGCTTTGCACAATATACAACATATATTCTCTTTATTTCTTCTGAGTCTAATAAAATGAGGGTTTTCTTCTTCTATTCCTTCTACTTTTACTTTACTCCTGTACGTGAATGCTCTGTGGACTTTGTCATTAGTGATGTCCTTTGTTTGGCGTGTGCATGATAACATGGTAAGGAGGAGGTTGTCTATTTCAAGACAGTCAATTGAATTTGCCAACATCTTTGTAGTCAATTGGAAGAAGGTTGTCACAGAACAATTTGTCTCTGGTCCCAAGACAGTCAATTGGACTTCTATGCCTTACTGTACCTTGTCTCTGTTTTGTTATGTTAGCATGATTGTTTCAGTTGTACCTTGTCCCACTAAAAGGAAGAAAATAAGTTTAAGAGCATTAAGCTATATTTCTGACCTCTGACCTGGTAAGTTTCTGCTTGTTGGTTTCTTATATCAACTTCTCTTGTTTGAATAAGAGAATGGCACAAGTGATAAACTTCTAAATTGGAAACTATAGTAGTTTTGCTGGGACTGAAAATATTTGCACCTTTAGGATTTCTGCGTTTCTAGTGTATAATAAGGTCCACGGGTAAGTTACCACTGGATACTCCAAAAACAAATTAGTATTACTCATGTTTGACAATGCTGTGATTAGATGATTCAGATTAAGATTCTTATAGGCATATTCCCCTGAACTACAATTTGTTTGTCCATCTTCTGGTGTTGCAGGCACAACAAAGCACTGGAGCATATGCAAAATGATGTTGACGAGTTAAACATCAGGGTCAAGGGGTCGAACCAGCATGGGCGCCAGCTGCTTGGAAAATAAAATATGCAAGCACATGATACACAACAAAGAGCATATGTGTGCTATTATTTTTGGACACACTTTCATTTTTACTGGTCATCATGAGGGATTTCAATGATTTGTCTTCTAATCTTGAGAAAAAAGAAAACAAAGGATTTAATTGGTTGGATAACCTGTACAATAATTTTCCTGTAAAATAAAATATGCAAGCACATGATACACAACAAAGAGCATTTGTGTGCTATTATTTTTGGACACACTTTCATTTTTACTGGTCATCATGAGGGATTTCAATGATTTGTCTTCTAATCTTGAGAAAAAAGAAAACAAAGGATTTAATTGGTTGGATAACCTGTACAATAATTTTCCTGTAAAATAAAATATGCAAGCACATGATACACAACAAAGAGCATTTGTGTGCTATTATTTTTGGACACACTTTCATTTTTACTGGTCATCATGAGGGATTTCAATGATTTGTCTTCTAATCTTGAGAAAAAAGAAAACAAAGG
>JAMKQA010043385.1:0-24926 GCA_024699735.1 Posidonia australis | reverse complement strand
TAAAACCATTGAATTTGTCATTTACAAGATCTATAAACAATTTTTTTTGAAATGACATGAATTTTTGTTTATATCTAATCTAAATGAAGTGCATCAAGATCTATGGAATGGATTTTGAATTTGAATCCTTAATATGTATTTTTTGGTGTTGTTCTTAAAATGCTAAAAAGAGGACATGTCCTCATCTGAACTTTTCCCTATATATATATATATATATATATATATATATATAGATATATGAATATATATATATATATATATAAATCTTGGGGAGATAAATGTAATGGCATAAATGATTAGGATAATCATTAGTATGGTCTAGGGTTTGCCTAAAAACGAATTAGCAAGATTCCACCTAGGGTATGGGTACAATAAAATATGAAATGATTTAAAAATAGTAGATTCTTTCCCTAGATGATTTAGATTGGACTTTAGGGATAGTGATAGCATCCCTAGGTCTAGGATTTGTGTGGTTTTGTGTGCGGTGCACAGAATAGAATATTTAGTGGCACTGTTCCAGGTGTTTGAGTTGATCTGGCTGTGCTCCCAAGGGACATGAGCTAGTAGGTTTCTTACACTTGGTGCGAGAGCATGGAGTTCTATTAGTGTTTGCTTTGCTGTGGTGTCTTTTGGGTGGTTTTGACACTTAGAGAATGCTTTGTTGGTGTTTTCTTGGGTTGTGGTCGTGGGTAGAGCATGGTGCTCGTGAACACAAACGCTCCCAAGGTGCTTTCTCCTAGGCCTGGCAGGAGAGCTATCGAGGATGTGTTTTGTTTGTGATTTCTCGACCTTTGGTTTTCGTGCCGTTGTTGGGCACAATGTTGCTTGAACTTTAGAGGAAATTTAATGGTTTTGAAAAGGTTTTCCAAAAAGAGAGTTTTGGAAAGAGAAAAGTACAGTTTTGAAAATGGTTTTGGAAAGAGTTTTCCGGTGCTTTCTGTTTGCGTTGGGGACCAACAGACTGAGGGGCGTGTTCATAGGGTATTGGAGGTAGATACTCCTTGACTATCATTGGTGGGGCCGAGGTTGAGGTCCACAGGTTGAGGTGTTTCGTGGCATGATGGGGAGGTATGATACTCCGGCTATCGTTGTGAGCACTAAGGCTCGAGTGTTGTCAGGTGTGGAGGTATGAGACTCTTTCCTGATCACCATGTGGAGGGTGCCATGAGGAGGTGTACCTTGTGGTGGCCAGTGCGGGTGGGACGTGAGCCTCGTAGTTGGTAGCATCCTGAGAGACAGGACTGCCTTCCCAAGGAGGGGTTGGCTTTGTTGAGGGTTCTCCAGGTGGGAGAATCGTGGGATGGTGATCGCTCCTACACAGGGTGGCTTCATCGTGGCAGTGCAGACACTGTGGTCCCTCCTCAGTGGACTGCTTGTGGCCAGTGTTGTCTTCTTGGCATCGGGCAGTTCAACACTCTGTTTGTGCTTGTGTTTAATCAGGCTCTGGGCCTATTAGAGGCCATGGGTTTGGCACCTATTGAGGCGCAGTGTCTAGGGTCAATGGTTCCGTTGTTTTGGGAACAGAGGCTCCGTGGCATGGTGTTGTGTTTGGGTCTAGAGGGGACCATGTTGTACAGAGCAGAGTCTCTGTAGTTGTGCTTTTGGTATTGTTTTGGGCTTGAGATGGCAAGAGTAGCTTTCTCGGGCATGCATAAAAAGTTTTAAAAGTGCACGTACAAGGTTTTGCAAAGGAAAAGAAAAGATTGCCTGGTTTGGTGTTGCGGCATCTGACAAGGATGTCAATGCTTGTGTGCTAGGCATCGGTAGATTGCCCTTTTGGTTTGTCGGCATCCAGGTGTGATGCCTATGTTTGGTTGCCCTCGGCATTGGTTGCCGAGTTGTAGGTTGGGTGCGTGCTTGGTGACCGTTGAGTGGTCACTCACGTGTGTTTTGTGGGTTTTTGGCAAGTGCTGGATAGTAGCTATTGGTTGCTAGTACATATAGGAGGAGTCACGCCACCCCCCATCAGGGATCTAGGTGAGTGTTAGTTTAGTTTATTTTTGTTGTTTATTAGTTTTATTTCCTATTGAGAGTACCTAGCCTTAGCTACATCATTAGTGTAATTGTTGGTTAATAATAAAGATAAAAGAAATAATAAAATGAAAATTTGTAGCTAGGTTTTGTGGTAGCGACTTGGGGGTCATTACACAAAGTCACCACCTAATATTTTTAACCAAAAAGACGAGGAAAGCTAGATGCATAAAATGTGAGAAAAAGATGCAAAATGAATGCAAATGGATACAAATGAAGTGTGCATGATCTATGCCTAATGGATGCAACACATTGGTCATGGTTGGCTAGAGAAAAAGTAAGGAATCCTATTATGCATGATGAAGGTGTTAGGGAACCCCATATACTCAGGAAATCGATCTTTTTTGGCTTTTCAATCGCTTGTGTGTCGCCAATGCAAATGCTCATGTATGCTTGCTAAGTCTAAGATAGATGAATGCTACATGCCATGCTGATGCAAATGAAATGAATGCGTGGAAAACAATGTTTTCGTGTGCTCAGCCGTGGTATGTGAATTTTGGACAATCGGTCAAAAGAGTTTGACATAGTAAACATCGTTGCCCTAATTGGATGTAGGATGCTAGAAAACATTAGAAGAAAACCATGTAATGCAGGTGGAGGCATATAGATGCAGAAGCCCCGGAGGAAATGTGCTTGATCAGGGGAGAAAATAGAATGACAAGATGCAATGGAGCTCAACCAACTTCCTGTTTTGAACTAGTCAAACTGCATAAGCCATTCGTGCCCTTTGTTTACGCAACTAGTACACACCTGCTAGATGTATAACAGAGCAGCGAGCTTCACCTCGCTCTTGACATAAATGCAACTATGTATGGATGTTGTATGATGCATGGGAAGCTAAAGGGAAGGTAAGGGAACATGCTTGGATTCCACCCACCTATCTTGTCGTGAAATGAGTTTCATCGGTGAGCCTGTCTAATTTCTCTAGCTATGGGCTCCAACGAGTTGTTTTGGTGCTTCCATATGTTTGAGGGGATGAATGGGAGTGCATAGATGCTAAATGGTTGAATGCGTATGCAATGCTCACCTTTTGTCGTCCACACTATGTCTCATCGGTGACCACGAGCATGACCGGCCATACAGGTGGCAAGGAGCATCGAGTGGCCATCTAAGGTGACTAAGGGAGGAAAGAGGAAGGTGGTGATGTATCGAGATAGGGTATGAAGAAGCTCATGGATTGTCAACGATATTTGAGCTTGTCAGAGTTGTCACCGGCAATGGATGAATGTTTTGGATGCATGATTGATATGGCATGGCCAATGTAGATCAAACACACATGGTATAACACGATGATGTAGGGAGAACATGAATAAAACTGAAAACCACACTCAGTATGGGGAGGAGGTGGACCTACGAAGTGATGGGTTGTCCTCATGCCATTGGCTCGTGACGGCTTTTCTCCGATGGCTGGCACACAAAGGCGGTCATGGAGGGCTATGAAAGAGTGATGGGATGGCTTTGGAGGCTCAAGTGTGGAATATTCGGGTTGATGTCACTTGTTAGTGTTTTGGAGGTGATGGAAGGGAAGTGGAAGTTCCGACTGGTAAGGAAGTGGCTGGACGATCGACGACTACCTGTGGATGCTTTGGGATGCTTAGGCAAGAGGGGAGGCTTTGCCAGGTGAGTGGTGTATGCTGTGGCACAAGCTAGTCGATGCCAAACTAAGAGGGAATGTGGTGCGATAACTGGATGGCCTAAAAGTGTGGAAGGATGGCTACAATGGCGATTGTGGGTGGTGGTTGCTATGTGATGGCTGGTGCACAGTGTTGGGAGTACAAAGATTAGACATGGGAGTTAGTTTTATGGAGGGAAGAAATTGAGGTGGTTCATTGATTTGAATGTGGATTAAGATGAGGGGTTTAGATTCAAATCAAGTTGGATTTGATATGGATTAGGATTAGGTAGAGGGGCTTGATGGTTCAAGAAGTTTAGGGAGCAAGCCCAGATCCATGCCATCCAATGAGAAGAGGCAGGTTAAAGGTCTACTAAGTGAAAAGGCCAATCGAGCCCTTAGTAATTAATCACTGACCCAGGGTAACCGCACCATCTACCCAAGTGACCCACCTACGCTATCAGCTCCTTAGATCACCTTCAAATGTGATATCATCGGTCTATCTTCTCCCTCTGATCCTCATTGAGCTCATCAGTCTATCTTCTCCCTCTAATCTTGACCTTTCTGTGGGAGGCATTGCCTAGGGTTGGCTCAACTAGTGCATGCCAACATGACATTGAGACTGCTAGCACTCTGGACATTAACAAAAGACATCAGCCAACAGTTTCAGTAGTGGCAATAGTCAACAAACCCATTTGTAGTTTTAGCCCTTGCCGTGATTCCAGTAGTACTACTAGATTAGCTAATGACCCCAAAGACATAAATAAAGCAATGTGAATAAAGAAACCAACAGTAGGGACCAGAGCTGTATCCTTTTCCCCTATTTTCTCTATTGCTTCTTCTTTTACATCATCATCATGCATTTAAAATACTAAAATATAAAAAATTAGAAAACCACAAAAGAATCAAAAATATCAAAAACCTACAAAATGAAAAATCATGAAAAGCAACAAAAAAAACCATCTTGCATAACTATTTGTCTGATGAAGAAAATCAGAAAGCTTGCCTATATTGGATTCAGAGCCTCTCATTGCCTTGAAGCTATGCAAGGTCTTCATAGAATGGTTTCAAATGCATATAGGGCAACCTCTGCCATTGTATTTCTTGAATTCCGTGATATGTAAAAAATTTGAAGGGAGTATAGCCTCTAGAGGTCCAAGAATTCGTAGGATTGGTGGTCTCTACCCTACACTTGTTGAAGTGCTACCTTTAGATCATCCATCCTAGCGAGGAGGGCGTCTGAGGTTGTTGTTGTTGATGATATTGTAGCTGAGGCAAGTTCCACGTATGCTATTTGGGTCACGCGTGTGCACTCCTTTGGATCAACCCTCATGCTTCTTGGTGTTGAAGCGTGAGGGCCAACTTACTTGTGTAGGGATGTAGTGTGTTGTAGTGTTGTGATGTATATAGTGGCCTGTATTTGATGTAAAGATGGATGGGGAGCATGTTGTGCAGTGTGTGGTGTAGAATGTGGAAGCATCAACTATTGCACCAAACTAGTATCGGGCAACAGACTTGAGAGATGCCGTGCTCTTGCCAAGCCGAGAGGCTGGACACCAGATGATGGTGAGGAATGCTGTGCAAATTGCTATGTGAATGCTAGAGGTAGGAAAGGCGTTGTCATCACTAGAGCTACAAAGAGCTGAGGCAATGGTGAAGGTACAAGTGTGAGAACTATGCTTGCGCAGGTGAGGTGGGGAGCACCAGAACCTCAAGGGTCAACTGAAATGGGATAGAAGCAGGATTGAGGGAAAGAGCCATGTCCTAGAATTTTTGTGTTAGAACTAGCAGATGCAGTGCTTGCATAGAGGAGGATCCATCAACAGGCAAGCCGAAAGAGGAAGGCATAGATGTGAGTGGGGGCACGAGGGCAAAAGAGACAGCAGGGAGAGACCCCTCAGGAGAAGCAACCAAAGCCAACTGAATTCCTCGAAGGCCCATGGGAGGGACAACAAGTGAGTCATCCAATGTTTGCAAGGTGGTCATCAAAGGAATCTTGATGTCAGGCTCCAAACCAACAAGGGTTTGCCATTGTCCCAAAGCAAGGGGAGTAGAATCCTCGAGTGCACGAGAGTGATGCACAAAGGGAGAGGATGGAGCTGTAGAAGTAGAAAGTAGGGGCAAAGGGGCTAAAATAGAGCCCCCTCCATAGTAGCAGTAGAAGACTCACTAGTTAACGGGGCCATAGTAGACCACGAGTGGGTACGAACATGGCTGTGATGAAAAGAGGAGGCATGAACCAAAGAATGAGCTTTGGTTGGAAGCAACACTAGCTTGAGAATAGAGGGGAAAGACCACGAGAGGTAACCCATGATAGAGACACTAAAGCTCCTGATCGAGGACCACACACAAGCTACCTGTGGAAACAAGTTGGAACAAATAGGTATCAGAACCTGATACAAAGATAGAATGCAAGTTATTAAGGTAGCATGCATGACACACAATCCAGATGAATGTCCTCAAATGTGCTCTCTTACCATGCATGTCCTGAGTGGACCAACCATCTAGGATGCTCTCATGGGTTTGAATTTGACATTGATCAGAAATTACGGTCTCTACTCTAAATCCTGGCAAAAGTGCAAGTGGTGAAAGGGAAGTGCATTGGGATTCTTGACTCATGTAGTAGCAGTGAGTTGTATCCTCTACTAACATCGAGACGACCCTGGACAAGGGGGACAGATGGCTACACATCCTACATCAAAACCATAGAACGGGGAACCAGGACTTTCCTTCGTAGACTGTGGGTGGACTCAGGATGGAAGAAGATGCAAACTTCTAAAATGCTCAAACATGTGATATGATTTATTGTCTTTTAATTGCAAGTTATATTGAGCTGGGTAGGGAAGAGAGTGCACTAAAGTCACCAGTTCTACCTTAACATTGTTTTTATTGTTGTATATTTTAGGTTAAGCTAGTAGGGAGAAACAAACACGTCTCCACTTCTCCTGGGATGGCAGGTATGAAAGGGGAAGAAAACATGGAAGCATAGCATGCAAGCAAGCATACATCAGGCAAAAAGGCATGATCATGGAATGTGCATGTCGTGTAAACATGATGGTGAAAATAAAAGACATCTATCACATCAAAAGGTAGGCGACATGGTATGTGCACTTGTTGTGGCATAGCAAGTGTGTAAAACAAAAACACTCAGTAAGTGAAAGGCATGTAACAACAAGCATGTATTGATAAATGCCAACAAATTGTGACAAGGCAGCAAACACAAAGCAATGCAAATAAGTGAAAAGCGAAAAAAAATGTTGGATTCTCGTATCCCCAGAGAAGTTGCTAGTTCCTGTGATCTTGTTGGCAGTGCAAGTTTACGAGGTTGGGTGTGAAAACTAAACTTGTGATCCGATGAGGCCAAAGCGAAGATAGTGAATCCAAGGTAGGATACTAGACTCAAAAACACCAAGGTAGGACAAAGAAAGGATAAGGAAATAAAATGAGTCACCACCTAGTCAATTTGAAATTGAGAGATAAGAAAACCAAAATAAGAATAAATGCGATAAAACAACGCAAGAAATGCGAAAATGTGTGAATCTGTGCCAATGGATGCATCATTTTTGGTCATTGTGTACCAAGGAAAGGGTAAGGACTCCTATTACACAAGGGGATGGTATTAGGCACACCCCCATATGCCTAAAAATCGATCTTTCTTGGCTAGTCAGCTTGCAAATGTGGCCATTGTAGGCATTAAATGCCAAATAATATACACCCTAGGGCGATATGTAAGTTGTCATGCTATGAGGTGATAAAACGTGCACTAGAGTCAAAACAACAGCCAAAATCCTGATATGATTCAATCGGGGAGATCTAAAACATGCTCTGTAAATTGTCTAAACCCAAAATGTCACACTGACTATTCGTGTAGGGAGTATGTGCAACATCCTCCTGCTGAGAGGGCATGCTATATCAACCTACTGAAAAGTCATGCCAGACATTTTACAATTATATGATAGAAACTTCATCCTTGAATTAAGCTTGATAAAATGATGAAATAAGATGGTGAAACATCGGCTAAGCATGAATGCAATGTCAAGAACACAATGGAACAATTAGATCATGATACAAACCTCTAGATCTCTCCACCAACCTAGATCACCTACAGTCAGCTAGAGTTGGGTTCTCCACCAATGACAGAGGCCAATGAGCTCCATATGAGGTTGTTGAAGTGAAGGAGATGGAGAGGGGTCAAGGGTATGCAATATGGATGCAATGCAAATCAACATGACAATGCAACTCATCCACGCTCGGATCAATGGATTCGACATCTGTCCACCATGGGAGAGACGACCAGCAAGTCTGAACACTGATGTATGTTGAATCCTCCTTATAGTGGGTGGACGAGAAGAGTGTGGCAATGCGCAAGATTCAGGTTTAATGGCTAGAACCTCTCCCAAAGCCAAAAGCAATGTTGGCAAAAACACAAAACTCTGGCATGAAAATGGTGGAAATTTAGGTAGTAACACACTGGAAAGCCATCAACAAGCAAGAGACGCACTAATAGATTGGTCAAGAGGGCTTACTTGTGTATTACGAACGTGAATTGTCTAGGACAGAGCCTGAGGTTACAACTCGGATGTGCTCGCTAGTGACTGGTTGCAATGCAGTCGTTGATAAGAAGACAAAGCTCTAGTTGTTGGGATGGCTCACACGTAAGCTCAAGATGTGAGTGGACTATGGAGGAGTGGGGCTCAGATGGGGTGTTGTTTGAACTGGGCTGCCTGTTATGGATAATCAATTGGGGAATTTCAGTCGATGATTAGCGCAAGGTCGTTTGAGTGTTCTAGGTTGTATGGTTGTAGTGAGAGTGTGTCCGAGAGTCAAAAGCGAGAGAGACTAGAGAGAGTGCGTCTAGAGGGAGAGCTCGCTGGATGCTAGAGGCCGTTAAATAGAGGGAGGAACTTGACATTGGCCGTCGACGAGTAACCAACATGGGCTCAATGTTTTGGATGAATTTTAAAATGATTGGATTAGGATTTAGGTGTAAAAATAAGGGTGTGATGGTCTTTAAGGGCTAGGGAACATTCTCAAATCCATGCAAGCCAATGATAGTGGAGAATTCAGTGGTCCCAGATGTGGAATGTCCACTGAACTTGCTAACTAAACTAGCATGAAATAGGGCATGTCGCTGACATGTTGTGCCATTGTCCTCTGTTGGACATAATTGCATCATGAACCTGTAGACACCTTAGATTTTATAGGAAGGTATGAATAGGTCCATAGGAGAGAAGGTGTGATCTTGGAGTTGCGTCGATAGAGTTCATGACTATCATTGGTTTCCTGTTGTTCCACACTATGTGGTCAATGGGCTCAAAGGCTACATGTCCGACTTTTATTGGGCCAAGAAGAAGTTCCAATCGGTTATATGTGGCGAAAGTAAGTGGCGAATATAGCTAGTGAAAGTACATGGCAGATTTAACTGGAGAAATGCCCTATTTCAGTGCTGAAGGGCAGAAGAGTCTCTGTTGCTACTTGATTTTCTACTAATGATGGTTGGGATTGAGCCTGGCCTCGTTCCTTTCATCTCTAGGGACCATTGTGGCCTTAATCTGGTTGTGAATTCACCATCTCAGACCCTCGAAGGTCATCAACATCGTCTGTCAGAGACTGTTAAGCATCCATGACCTCAATTCACCTCCGATGCCTATTTAAACCCCTTGGCTCCACTATGAAGAGAAGATCACCATCACTGCAACTATCTCCCAAGCATCCCAACTCCAGATTTCCTTCGGCGATCAAGCTCCAGCATCGCTACCTTCGACGGCAAGCTTAGCCACTATCGATGACAATTGAGCTTGGAGAGGCCCCTCGATGACACCCAATGCATAACAAGTAAGCCTCTTTCTCTTTTGTGTTGTCATTTTGCCATAGTTTGAGCGACGGGTAGCCGGGAGTTAGCTCCAGACACTCCCTACCTTCTCCTTCCTCTTTGATCTAAAGGTGCAGTTCGGGGGGAGAATTAGTAGATTCTCTATAACTGGCATGCATGACTCTTCCCCCAACTTGCCTCCCCTACTTTCGTGAGATCTGGATGGTGCTCGACGCCCTTAGACGAGGATGATCGATGCCAGCACCGATGGAGGAGGTGGATAGAGGAATCTATCTGGTATTTTCTAGGGAGGCCAATGACCATGCCTTGCTCCTTCACCTCGGCTCCTCTAGCACTCGATTTTCCACCTTTGTTTCTCCCTAATCCTCAGCAAGGAGTAATGGTGTAGCTTTGTGAACACCAGAGACATCGCCGACGAGCTCGGAGAGGAGGACAGCGGGAGCTTTCGCCTGGTAGCAGGATCAACAGTGAAGCCTCTCCATCGCTCAAGCATGCTTCTTCGGCGTTGAAACCGCTCACCTTGGCCATGCCAATGTCTGCCAAAGCTTGTCGGAGTTTCCTTAAGTGAGGTTGACGGGGAGAGAAGCTCATGGTGTCACTCTTTAGTCCAGACGACTAGGAGCCTTCCACATGCCTTCCTCCAACACCTCCTAACAATATTGAAGCAATACATGCCGGAAGAGTTGCAATTTGATCAGAGCTCAGCTGTTGAGCAGATGGTGGGTAACGTGGTTCCTGATAGCGTTGGAAGCTGGTGATTAGTTCAAGCAAGAATGGTTGGCAGTTACAGGCGATGGTTCTAGCTAAAAGAATTAGCTTGCAAAAATTGTTGGCGTGGGGCCTAGAGATCCCAGCAATTATAGCTAATTCTTGGTTTCTTGATTTGGCTAATCTTTGGTTTCATGGTTTTCCTCAGGATTCCTTGGAATTCCACACTTAATCTTTGTGGCAAATGATCTTTTGGCATGATTTTCCAAAAATGCCCTTTCTTTGCAATTTTATCATTTCTCCTGTGTATTTCTGATTTTCATGATCTTTTCATGATATTATGATTTGATTTAGATTTCCATCACCCATGGGTGTACATTAACTGGCTTGACAATGCCGACATGGACCCGAATGAGGATTATTTCCTCTTGTTTGATTTTTTTTCAGATTTTCCTAGTTTCCGCAGTTTTATGTGATGCTTTTCGAACATTTCCGATTTTTAGATGATTTTCCTCATCGCCCAAGGGCGTACAGTAAAGCGGCATTTCCAATGCCTACATTGTCCCTTGGATTATTTTCCTTATCATTTCTCTTTTATTCATTGTTTCTTGGAGATTTGTCGTGTTTTCATATTCATCTTAGGCATGTGCATTAGAAGTATACAGGTAAACACACACTAGATAATGAGCAAGCAATTAACCTTGAAAGACCCAATTCTTCGACCGTATGGGGGTACCTAACACCTTCTCCATGCGTAACAAGAACTTACCATTTTTATGGCCAACAGTGATTTGCGTACTACATCCGTTAGGCACAAAGCACACATGTGTTTTTGCATTGATTTCCTTTGATTTTCGTTGTGATTGGTTTTCCTCGTCTTTCCATTGAAATAGCAGGTGGCGACTCATTTTTCTTATCCTTTTCATATCATTCTTTGGCATTTCCTAGTCATGTCACCTTCCTCGGATTCACCATCTTTGCCGTGACCATATTGGAATTCCTCATGTGTTTCCACACACTAAGGAGTCATGCTTAGGGTTCCACCGATATGGTCATAGGAACTGGTGACTCTACTGGGGAAAACTGGATTTTAGCTTTCGTGTTGGTTTTCTTGCTTACTTGGCATTGTTCTGTATACTTTGTATTTGCATGTCCTACTTTTTTGTACATATTTGACTGTACATGCTTTTTGTGTCATTTTACACGATTGCTATGCCACAACACATGCACATGAGTTGATTTATGCCTTTTGTTATGATGCTTGCTTCTTGTTTCACTTACTTGTAAACACTACACTAGCTCGTGCCTTTTGCTTGTTAGTTGAGTGTTTGGATGCCATGATTGTGTGTTTTCTTCCCTTTCTATATTTGCCAAGATTAGGAGAGTAGACACATGTTTGCCTCCCTTCTTGGTTAAAATAAAACACACAAATTTAGCTAAACAAATAATAAGGCATAACTAGAGAGAAATGCTCACAATCCCCTTTAGTTTAATAAAACGCAAGTAAAAGTCACCAAGCATATGTGCATGAATGATCATTTTAGAAAGCATGCATCTTCTCCTCACTTGTGTCCACCCATAGTCTACGAAAGACAGTTCTAGTTCTCCATTCTATGGTTTGGCGTAGGACATGTTGCCATTCAATCCCCCCTTATCTAGGGTCGTGTCGGTGTTAGTAAAGGATATAGCTCTTTGCTACTACAAGAGTCGAGGCCACCAATGCATCACTCGTTCACTGCTTGTGCTTTGGCCAAGATTTAGAATAGGAACCTTACTTTTTCGACTAGAGTCAAAACCCAAACCTATGATTACGTCCCGTATGATCAACCCGAAATGGGACATGCATGGTGAGGGAGAGTGCATTTTAGGGGCATTCATGTGCATGTGTGCCATCCATGCCACCCTAACAAACAATTGCTGTAGACACCTTAATTTTGCAGGATTATAGAATTAGCCCAAACCTCTATTTCAATCTAAAACCCTAGTAGACAATTAACAACCCTAAACTATCCTAAACCCTAGTTATATTTCAAACCTAATCAAACCCATGTAAATCCAACAAACCAAGGTAATAACCTAAAGATTAATTGCATCCTCAACCCAAACAAGCTCACCAAAGCCCATTTATGCCCACTTTCTCAAACAATCTTGGGTTTGTTATAGGGTTGTTAGAGTTTGTTAGTGAATTAGTTAAAAAGGTTGTTAGTTTGTTATTAGGTGGTTAGGTTGTTAGGTTTGTTATGGAATTGTTGAGATTTGTTAGTGGTTTGTGTTAGTGCGTTGTTAGGATAGGTTGTTTGTTAGGGTTGTTAGTGTTGTCTTGGAGGGGTTGTTACAGGCTGAGCTCTTTGGAGAGGACTCACTACTAGTTTCCGGGGGCTCTCTCTCTCCTTCTCTTCTGCTCGTTGGAAGGAGGGCAACAAGAAGAGGAATAGCAGCATTTCTTCCACTGACTCTCCGGTGAAATCTCAGCTCCAAGTCCTCCATCTCTTCAACACTTCACTCATCATCAGGCCAGACACCATTCCCGCCAGCCACCCTTCCACTGGTTCGTCTGAGTCACTACCAGCAACCACTTCCGACCACAACACCTGGCGGCCATGCAATTCAAAGGAAGGATTTTCCAACCAGAGAGAATGAGCTGGTGACTCCGATGCATGCCTGAGTTTGCGAAGCTCGGTCTTCCTTGCCAGTTGGAAAAGAGGAGATGAGAAAGAAGGGAAGCTCAAGTAGTAGCGAGACCATTACCGTCGGCCTTTAGTCGGCGTCGTCCTTCCACGACCCATGTGGTACAAGTGAGCTCTTGGTCCCATTTGCAAATACGTGTCAGTGATTTCCCATTGTATCTGTCTGGTCCTCTCTTCTTCCACGAGCTCGCACAGTCATGAGGTGAGGGAGGACGTACACGAAGAGAAGATGCACTGGCAGCCTCCCTTCTTCACCTCCAGTCCATGTTCTCTGCTGCGTCAGGCTATGTAGTGGGAGATAGGATTGGGACGCACGTGGAACTCGGCATTCAGACCTCCGTGCTACCACTCATCATCTTCCTCACTCCTCGTAACCTCTAGTTGCCCCGTCGGACTTCTTCAGCACTGCTAACCATAGACCGGAAGGATTGCCGTCACCGGAGAAGATGACAAAGCATAGGTAGGTATCCTCAACTACCTTCTGCATGCATGCCTCGGGCTTGTCCACCGCATTGGTTCTTCCTTCCCCTACTTCCTCGAGTCCTTCTCATTTTGAGAAAAAGAGAGAGGGGACATGAGGAAATCACCCGTCTCTGGCTGGAATCCACACAAGCAGATCGCTTCCTTCGTGTTGAGCCTATCTCTGTCCTCGTTCTTCCTTCCACCTCCAGTCCCTTCTTCTCCACCTTCTTTGAACCCATGCAGCCTGAGGGTATCAGCAGAGACCCTACCACAACCATTGGACTTTCGGCAAAGTCCCAGGCATCTGCCAAACCCAACAACACCACCAGGTCATTATCAAACCCTAGCCCGTTCTCCTCAACCATCGAGTCCATCTCATTAACCTTAGTTCTTCCCCTCCATCACAGCCTTATCCTCCTTAGCTTCACCTCCAGTTGCCATTCTCACACGGCCACAACCTATCCAGCATTGTCACCCCAAAACCCGTAACCCTATGCACACTGAGAGGATGCGAGAGAGAGAGAGGGAAGTATATCGAGAGCTCTGCCTTGCTTCCCTCTGTCCTCAACAGCCTCTTCATCCCTCCTCCATCTCCCGTCCTTCCTCTTTCTCTCTATCATCCATGCAGCCCATGCCACTGCAAGCAGAGAGAGCGAACGTGGGAGAGAGGAAGGGAGAGACTTCCGACTATACCCCCACTCAGCTGGTTTCCATTCATCACACCGGCCATTCCCTAGTGAGTCACCACCATTACCGCCCTTTTCCCTCCATCCACAGCAACCAGTAGTCTATTCTCTGGGTCTTGTCCATGTGAGCTCCCATGCACATAGAGAGAGTACCTAGGAGAGAGGAGGAGAGAGCAATCACCCCTCAATCATCTTGCCTCATCTCTTCTCCATGAGTAAAGCAACCATACACGTGTCCATAATCCATGTAATACATAGGAGAGGGAAAGAGAGTAACCCTTGCATTAGGGTAGGGGGAAGGAGAGAATTTTGTAGGTATGTTTCGTACACTAATCAAGCGACTATCATCACCATAGATAGAATAGGCTTTGTCATTTCATATCTTGCATTCATCATCATCCATAAGTGTATTTTCTTGCATACATTTCATGCATTTATCCTCATACATGTATTTCATGCATATTTTCATATACAATTTCTCCTACATATCATATGTTGCCACATCGAATTAAATTTGCTTTTTTGGGATGCATTTCATGACTTTTTGTCTAACTTTTACAAATCTATTTTGAATTGGTGACATTGACCCGAATGAAATTGCCCAAGGGCGTACATTAATATGATTGAAATTGCCGACATTGACCCGAATGAGGATTATTTTTCTCATTTAATTTTCCCAAATTTCCTAAATTCCCGCTGTTTTGCGTGATACTTTCTAAATATTTCCGATTTTCACGATTTTCCTCATTACCCACGGACATACAGCAAAGTAGCATTTTCATTACCTACATTGTCCCTCGAATTATTTTCTTTATCATTTTTCTTTTATTCATTTCTTCTCTTTGATTTGACATGTTTTCGCATTCAACTTAGGCATGTGCATTCGAGGTAGACAAGCATACACACAATAGATCATTAGCAAGCAAAAAGCCTAGAAAGAACGAATTCCTCAAGCGTATGGGAGTGCCTAATACCTTCCCATGTGTAATAAGAATCCTTACCCTTTTTCGGGCACTTGTTGGTTTGTGCACTTCATCCATTAGGTACGGAGCATACATGCATTCACTTGCATTCATTTGCATCATTTTCATACATTTGTATGCATCTTGGTTTTCCTCATTTTTCCATTAAAAGACTAGGTAGTGACTCCCTTCCTTATCCTTTTCTTATCTTTCTTTGGTGTTTCCAAGTCTAGTCTCCTTCTTCGGATTCACCATCTTCACCGTGACCATATCAAGACTCCTCGTGTGTTCCACGCACCATGGAGTAGTGTAGGGTTCCACCGGCATGGTCATAGGAAATAGCAACTTTGTCGGGGATAACCAGATTCTGGCTTTCGTTTTGGTTTTCTTGTTTGCCATTGATCTGTACACTTTGTGTTTGCTTGTTCTATTTGTTTGTACATATTTGGCTATACATGCCTTTTTACACAATTGCTATGCCACAACACATGCACATGACCTGATTCATGCCTTTTGTTATGATGCTTGTTTTTCTTCACTTACCTGTGAGCACTACACTAGCACATGCCATGCTCATGCCTTTTGCTTGTTGATTGAGTGTTTGGATGCCATAATTGTGTGGTTTCTTCTCTTTCCGTATTTGCCATGATTAGGACAGTAGAGACATGTGTGCCACCCTTCCTGTTTAAAATAAAACACACAAACTCAAACAAACAAATAATAAGGCATAACTAGAGACAAATGTTCACAATTCTCCTTAGTTTAACAAAATGCAAGTAAAAGACACCAAGCATATGTGCATGAATGATCATTTTAGAAAGCATGCATCTTCTCCTCTGTGTCCACCTACAGTTTGAGAAGGACAATTTTGGTAGCCCGTTCTATAGCTATGGCGTAGGGCATGTTGCTAATTTGTCCCCCCTTGTCCAGGGTTGTGTCAGTGTTAGTAGAGGGTACAGCTCTTTACTACTATAGGTGTTGAGGCCACCAACGCACCACCTGTTCACCACCTGCGCTTTGGCCAGGATTTAGAAAGGAAACCTTACTTTTTTGACTAGAGTCAACACTTAAACCCATGAGTGTGTCCAGTGTGGTCAACCCCATGCAGGACATGCATGATAAGAGAGTGCACTTTAGGACATTCATCTTCATTGTATGTCATTGCATGCCAATTTAATAACTTGCATTTGTCTTTACGTCGTTGTTTAGGTTCTGATGCGTGTCGCTTTTTACTTGTGATTGTTTTCATATTGCATTTGTCTCTTTTAGTCTGACTTTTACAAATCTATTCTGAATTGGTTTTCATATTGCCCGAGGGCGTACATTAACAGGCTTGACAATACCGACATTGACCTGAATGAGGATTATTTTTCTCATTTAATTTTCTCATATTTCCTAAATTATTGCTGTTTTGCGTTACAGTTTCTGAATATTTCCAATTTTCATGATTTCCCTCATCACTCAAGGTCATACAGTAAAGTGGCATTTTCAACGCCTACATTGTCCCTCAGATTATTTTCTTCAGAGTCTAGTCTAGTCTTTCTTTGGTGTTTCCAAGTCTAGTCTCCTTCTTCGGAATCACCATCTGCACCGAGACCATATCAGGACTCCTTGTGTGTTTCCACGCACCATGGAGTCGTGCAGGGTTCCACTGGCATGGTCACGATTACATAGCTGACATGTTTCTTCTTTTGTTTTGTATTTGTCTTTTCTTCACTCACAGACTAGTTTTTTTATCACAATGTTCCTTTCAATGACCTCAGTCTTAAGGCGTTGTTCTCGGCCATCTTTCTGCGAGTTATCTGTCATTTCCGACAATAGCCCCTCATAGGTGTCATCTTCAGGTTTACAATCGCAACCCAATCCTTACTCGCTCGCGATCCATCATGGTCCAACAAGTTTCTGAGACCTTTGTACCAGCTACTTCAGAGGGGATCTCTATTTCTACCCCTCCTTCCTCTCTCATATTGACATCTGTTACCTCATTTGTTCTCCATGATTGCCACTTTTAGGCACATGGAGTTCCCTGCCTTTCAGTTTTGGGACACTGGCAGACCTTGATTGGTCTGGAGCCTGTGACTATGGTGGTTACTATAACCACCACAAGGACACCTGATATGATAATGCCAGGTCATTTGGTTGGCTCAACCCCCTTTGACACATAATTGGCTGCAATTGCTTCCTCTATTGGAATCCAACCAGTCAAATAATTGAACTTCCAGCCCCATTTGACAACCCTTCTGCTTGCTCTCTCGACCCTCGGTACTGCTACTGATGGCTCTACTGCTGTGCAGTCTTAGCAGCTGCTGGCCCCTGCTCAATAGCTGTAGAACACGACCTTTTCTTTGGATCCTACTTTGACTACCTTTATCTATCCCATTCCTGAAGTTTTGCATCAGCCAGCTCAAGCATTCCATGCCGCACCTGTCACACCACCACTGCAACTGTCACCATAGCTCCTCGTTGCTACGACGACGGGCGCCACTTCTCTATCGTTAGCATCATCACCACTATATGCACAGCATGTTCCTCCATCTGCTAGTGGCCAACCTTTTGGGCTGGTAGGAGCATAGCGACCTGCATACTCGGCTATACAGGTGTAGCAGTTTTTGCTCCCACACACAACATCACGTCCAACACAGCATATTACCACTCCTGTACATCTACATCAGATTCAGGCTCCAGCATACATGCCACCTCCAACCACACACTCGCCTGGGTACATTGGTCATCAAGCCATGACACCAAGTGGCAAGATGATAGATCCAAGGGTGCTCGTGGGTGCTATAAAAATAGTGTACACGGGACCCACCCTAACTGCACAATCAACATCAACAGTGACCCCAGATGCTCTACTCACCAGGTTGTCGCTTTGGAAAGAGCACTACAGTTAGTGCATGGTTGGGATCGCTAGTCTTATACCTTCTGGGACCTCTATTACTTTCCAAAGGCTGTACTCCCTTCGAATTTTCATATCCCAGAATTTGTAAAATACAATGGTAAAGGCTGCCTAGTTTCACATCTTAGGGCGTATTGTGGTGATCTCGCTTAGTTGCAGGCTGACGAGAGGCTACTTATTCGCCTCTTCCAGAAGAGTCTCACAGGTCTAGCTTTGAAGTGATTCACATCTCTAGATATGACCACTACAAAGACCTGGACAGACCTTAGCCATGTTTTTTTGGAACAATATCCTTTCAATCTCAACATGGTCTCAAAGCATAAGGACCAAGTCACAACAACGTAGAAGTCCCACGAGCCGTTCAGGGAGTACGTCGGGCTCTAGTGAGCCCTCGCTTCATAGGTTCGCGATGGACCCTCCGATGAGGACTCTATCGAAAAGATAATCCTAGGAGTGTAGCTAGCCACAGTGGCCTTAATGAGCATACAACCCATTTTGACTTTTGTATCCCTTATCAAAGCTGGCACTCGAGTCAAGAGTTCACTGCATAGCGGAAGTTTCTGTGCATTAGCGGCATTTGCCAAGCATACCATGGAATCGAACCATAATGGAGGGACTAACAACGAAGGTGGTGGCAGCAATGGATCTAACACTAGATATTCACGGAGGAAGGACGCCGTCAAGAATGTCGTGGCCTATGTAGAAGCTCCTGTTATGCCAGCTAGTGTGGTGAGCTCGCCAACGCCAAATCAGGTAGTTTATACCCTTGCACCTAGGACATCACGCACATCACAAATCACCACCACCAACAAGCTAATATACTAGCCCACACCGGCAAGGCAAGGGCACAACCTAGGATCATGGTGACTTGAACGACCTAAAAGGGATTACACCCCTCTGGTTGAGCCAATGAGTGTTGTATTTCCCAAGGTTGCGTCACTCCTAAATCATCTAGAAGTTCGCCCACCACCAAATGCACTTCTGTGGTGGTTTAAAGCAGATTTATACTGCAGTTACCATAGAGTCGTGTGGCACTCTACAAATAACTGTTTCACGCTTTGGAGTGTCACTAACGACTTGATTGACCAGAAGATCATCCTCATCAACACACAGGTGGCAGGAGCCCGCACCAGCTACACTGACACCACATTCTTCTACATCTGCACATAGCAATATAGTCAACCAGTCCCTACCTAAGCACACACCTTGAACTTCAGGAGTTCATCTTGTTTCTTCTGTTGAGTCTTCACCATCACAGTTTGACCTTTCACTTCTCATTCATGATATCTCAGAGCCTTTTCCCTATCAGCTTTATCAATCCTTTATTGAAGCTTCAAGTTTTGCAGTTAATATGATCCAACTAACTGCCAAAGTGAGGCGTGCAACCACTAAACCTACCATGCAATCCAATTCTTCATCTGTCAGTTTTCTAGCTAGGCCGAAACCTAACCTGATCCATAAAACACCAATACCCACTCCATCAATTACACCAACCTTGTTCATAGTGGAATTGATGACCCGTATACTTGTGGTCATTAACCTGACATAGGATACTCACCACATGCGTTACAACTATGTCACAGAATTGAGCACTGAGGTAATGCGGTCAGGACAGGTGTACAAGGCCTTAGCTCTGGCTAGCAAGCCCAACCAACCAACTTCCTCATCTTCCCAACCAGAGAGTCAGATTCCCAGTCCTATTCCTGAAGAAGTAGTTCCAAGAGCCAATCCCACCACTACTAAAAAGGACCGACCTGTAGCAAACATCACGGCCCAATTAAAAAAAGTTAAAGCTGATATTTCTATTTGGGACCTAATCCATGCATCAATTGAACGTAGGGAGGCCTTCCTCCTAGTTTTCCAAGCCGCTCATGTTTCCCCAACTATACAACCATCAGCCTTAGAAAACATGATAGGAATGGTGGCTGCACCACAGGTGATTTCGTTTTTCAGTTTAGAATTACCCTCGACAGGGACCAATCCCAATCAACCCTTATTCATCACGGTGCAATTCCAGAATTTCCGCATTCCTCTTACTCTGGTGGATAATGGTGCCGACTTAAATGTCTGCCCCCTACAAACTGCAAGTCAGATCAAATTCAAGTCCAAGGATATTTCCCCAGTTGTAAAGGGAATGACGACATTTGACAACACGCACCATGATGCTTTAGGGATTTTGGTTATTCCTCTGATCATTGGTCTTGCTCATTTCGAGGTAGAATTTAATGTTGTCAACCTCGAACCGTCCTTCAATCTCCTACTTGGGCCCCCCTTGGCTCCAAAAGCATCAGATCATCCTCTTGACTCTTCACAGAATGATTAAGTTTCATTGGAACAACGACATTATTGTTGTAATGGTGAAAATGTTGAAAAGGAGAAAGTCAAGGTGGTCTCTTCGTTGGCTCCTCAAATTGTCCATTTTGACCCCAAGCCTTCTGATGTGCTCTGCCGAGTTGATCACTTCGAGCCTGTCAATTTCATTCTGATTCTCGAGCGTGCCGGTCATTTGGCCGCTTTTGGGAATCCTTTTATGATGGTTGTGAATCTTTACTAGAGGTGGGGGTATGAGAAAGGAGCACCTCTCAGGTGGAATGGCCAAGGAATCGCCAAACCAATAGTAGTGGACAAAAGACAAGATTTTAAAGGACTAGGATATAGATGGAAGTTGCAGGATGGGTTCTCGAGGAATCGTGAGTTCCAGAAACTCTTTATTCCATGGGGTTTAGCTAACTTTGTCAGTGTCGAATTTCAAGATCCCAATCAAAATCTTGTTGCTATAGAGTTTGAAAGGAATGAGCCTACTAGTGGATTGGAATTGATATGTGTTTAGGACTACTATTCTGAGGATGAGGTTGTGCATTGCACAACAAGTCCAGTATTGTCTTTTCCACCTAGGGCAGCAAGGCTTCCGTTGCCGTCTTCAGAGTCGATTACGGTTATAGTTTCAGTAGAGACAGTTCCTACCGCAGTTTCACCAGTAAATCAGTTAGAATTGCAGTCAAATCAGCCGGAATCGCCACCTAAGGAGCGAGAGATCACCAATGCATACTATGTGCATTTTTCTTCCAATGAAGAGGAGGGTGATGTAGTGGTGGCACAAGTTGATAGTATGGTCAATGATTTCTAAATTCTGTTCCAAGAGCAGATAGCAACATTGGCGGAAGACGTAGAGAGTGAACTTAGGCGCTGGAAGGGAAAAGCTGTAGTTCTGGAATGCATTACAGATCAAATAGTCTTGCATGGTCAGTTCACCATCATGGCCCTAGAGGAAGATAGACTAGTGAATGCTAGACCGAAGGAGTTCATCTCCAATAAGTCAGGAGGCGGGTCTAGTTGGTATTACAAGTTTTCAACCCCACTTGAGCAGTGGGGTCAAAAGAAAAAGATCCTGAGTTAGGCTCAAGAGAGAATGCAGGCGGCAACACTCACATCAGTCAGTCAAAGGTTAGCTACCCACCTGTCATGCACACTGTACGTACCACTCAAGAAAACTAGAAAAATAAAAATAAGGCTAGGGAAGAAGTGGGACAGCCAGGTACGCTTGTAAGTTTGGAAGCGATAGAATCCGAGATTGTCAGAGGTGCTTACAGAAAGACCAGAGTAACAGTGACCATCCTAAAACATCGCCAAGGGTAGAATGCTGAACAAATTTGCACCTTTGAAGACATGGATCCATCTTTCCAGCAAGAAGTCCTTTCTAAACTCATTGCATACGAAGAGGAGGATGATGTGGAAATAGATGAAGATGGCCATGACATACTAGATTTATAGCATTACGATGGTTATCCGGAGGGCCCAAACTTGCTTGTAGAAAAGGAAACTAATCGTATAAAGATTGGCACAACTAAAAATGTCAAAGAAGTGCCAATTAGTGCAGGCTCACAGTGCAGCCTTGAGCAGAACTTATTGAACTTCTCTGAGATTTTCTGGATGTTTTTGCCTAGAGCTATGATGACATGGTTGGGTTAGATGTTGAGGTGGTAGTGCACATAGTGCCACTAAAATCCATCATCAAGCCAGTCAAACAAATTTGCGTAGATGGCAACCGCAGTGGCTACTGAAGTTGAAAGAGGAAATAATGAAACAACACAAGGTCAATTTTTTGAAAGTCGTCCTCTACCTAGAGTGGTTAGCAAATGTGGTTCTAGTACCAAAGAAAGATGGTTGGGTTCGATGTACTTGTGGATAATACTGCAGGACATAAAATGTTGTCATTCATGGACGGATTCTCAAGTTACAATCAAATTAGAATGGCAAAGGATGATATGAAGAAAATGTCATTCATCACCCTTTGGGGAGTATTTTGCTACAAGGTTATGCCATTCAGAGTGAAGAATGCTGAGCCACATATCGAAGGGCAATGCCAACATTGTTCCATGACCTCATGCACTAGGATATTGAGGTCTATGTGGATGACATGATAGCTAAGTCAAAAGAGCCCGAAGAACACATTGCTTGCTTGAGAAAATTGTTCAACCACTTGTGGAAATACAAGCTGCGGCTTAACCCTAACAAAAGCATATTTGGGGTATCATCAAGCAAGCTACTAGGATATATCATTTGTCAGAGGGGAATTGAGGTGGATCCGAACAAGGCTAAAGCCATCATTGAAATGCCTCCTCCTACAACAGAAAAGGAAGTCTGAGGGTTGCTTGGGTGGTTGCAGTATATCAGTCGATTCATTACTTAGCTGACACTGATTTGTGAGCCGATCTTCAAACTCTTACGGAAGAACACACAAATCCACTGGAGTGATGAATGCTAGGAAACATTTGACAAGATTAAGAAACTCTTTGTAAGGCCCCCAGTCATAGTTCCCCTAACACCTAGGCATCCTCTATTGCTCTATTTGTTAGTAACACAACTTTCAATGGGTGTAGTCCTGGGTCAGCATGATGAAATAGGCCGTAAAGTGAAGGTCATTTATTACTTGAGTAAGAAATTCAATGATTGTGAAGTTAAATACACCACAATCAAGAAGGTCTGATTATCCCTTATCTGGGCCATACACTGCCTGAGGCATTATATGATGGCATATCCACTTCTACTGCTATGTCAACATGATCCTATGAAATACTTGTACATGAAGCCAGCACTAGTGGGTAGATGTGTCAAATGGCAAGTTCTCTTATCTTAGTTTGATATCACTTGTCTCTCAGAATTGTACAAAAGGACAGTTGTGGTCGATCACTTAGCATATCTACCTTTACCAGAGTATCAACCCCTACAGACTTAGTTCCCTGACGAAGATGTACATTTCATCATGGAAGCGGATGAGTCAGAAGACCCCTGTGACAAATAGCAGTGGCTTCTCTACTTTGATGGTGCAGTTAACAAAAGAGGCATCGACATTGGTGTAGTGCTAGAAACCCTGCAAGGCCTAATGATCCCACTTGCTAAAAGTTGACCTTTGTGTGCACCAACAATGTGACGGAGTATGAGGCATGTATTCTTGGACTGCGGGTGGCATTAGAACATGGTGTGCGGAAGTTGCATGTGTATGGCGATGCCATGTTGGTCATCTCATAGGTTAATGGCAACTAGAAGACGAAGGATTTGAAGCTGGTACACACTTCCTTTTCATAAACAGAGCCAAGAATGCTTACGCAGACGCGCTGACCACTCTCGCATCTTTGTTGAAAGTGTCAGTAACTTGCACAGATTAGCCAGCACAGTGCATGAGCATAGAAAAAGCAAACCCCACAGAAGAGATTCCATTGTACCATGACACTAAGGTCTTCCTAGAAACCAGGAGCCATCATCCAGATGCATCAGTTGTAGGCAGAAAGACTATGGTCATACTGGCATCAAAATATGTGGTTGGAGCAGGTCACTTATACAGAAGGTCTTATAATCATATGCTTCTATGCTGTTTAGATAAAAAGAAGGCTGATATAGTAATGCTACAAGCACATGCTGGGACATGTAGACCACACATGAATGGAGTGTTACTAGCTAAGATGGTAATGTTATAAGGCTATTTCTGGTCAACCATGGAGACAAACTGTTGTCAATTTGTGTGAAGATGTCATAATTTTGAGATTCATGGTAGCTTCATTCATGCACCTCCATAGTAGCTCCACAACATGTCCTCGCGTTGGCCTTTCTCAACATGGGGAATAGATGTCATTGGAGCTATCCACCTACTAGCTTCTAACGGACGTCAATACATCTTGGTAGCCATTGATTACTTTACTAAATGGGTGGAGGTAGCTTCTTACAATACAATGATGGCCTTAGTAACCGAGAAATTTATCAAAAATAATATCATCACTCGATATGGGGTCCCACATTCAATTATTTTTGATAATGGGACAAATTTCATAGCCAAAAGATTCGAGGACTTTCTATAGGGGTTTCATATCAAGCACCACAGGTCCTCTCCATATCGCTCTCAAATGAATGGGGCTATGGAATCCACCAATAAGAATCTAATTAAGATTCTCAAAAAGATGGTGGAAACTTATAAAGACTGGCATGACAGGCTCCCATATGCTTTGTGGGCTTACAAAACATCAGTCTGGACTACAACTGGAGCAACTCCGTATTCTCTAGTCTATGGTATGGAAGCAGTCCTACCTATAGAGGTGGAGATACCCTCGCTCAGAGTCTTCAGGGAAGTAGAGTTGGATGAAGCAGAGTGGATTGAGGACCACTTTGTTCAGCTGAACTTCATAGATGAGCACAGATTGCAAGCTATGCATCATGCACAATGTTATCAGAAACGGATGGTCGAAGCTTATTGTAGACACCCCTATTTTGAGGTGACCCAGGAATGAGTGTCCCTATTTTTCTTTGGATGCGATCAGCCCTTGAACCGAGCCCCAAACCCACTAGCCAGAGGCCCAAATCAGACATTTGTGAGCAGGGCTGGCGCACCAAGGTGGCACACCAAGCAGGTGCCTAGCTCTGGCTGCTGACCTTCCACCTTCCAGGCTGTTACTCTTGCAAACGAATATGCCAACGAATATTCGAGGCTTTTCGTTTGCAAGACCCCTTTGTAACCTCCCTAGAGACCACTATAAAAAGGCCCCTAGAGCAGCCAT